>JAVSBS010003508.1:0-51951 GCA_033124195.1 Coracias cyanogaster | reverse complement strand
ATGCCTGTTCAAAACAACGCTAAATTGGTCCTCAGTTCACTATATTACATAACACAGATCAAAGAATAAAACCTGTCACTCCTGCTGATCCCATGCGTGGGTTTGGGCACCTCTCCATTAGGTCTGTTCCTACAACTTGCACCTCTCCAGCAACACCTGCAGTTGTGCAGACTAATGGCATTAGAGAAGCAATCAAATGCCGTGCTCCAGGGCCTGAGCTCACCTCCTCTTCCCCCTCTGAGGAAAGCCTTGCGCAGCTGCCATGCATGCTGGTGGAGACCTGTGCTCCTCAGAAGCCAGGATGGACCATTGCTCAAGACTGGCCACTCACTTGGCAAGCCAGTGCCCTCACCCAGCACGACAGTGATCTCCTGAGCTGTAGCATCACGGTGAGTGAGGCCTGGCCAAAGAAATGGAGAATCCCTAGAGCAGAAACAAATGAAGAAGACCCAGCTACCCTCCATGCATAAGCAGAGTGCACAGCAGAGCTGCTCTGTGGCTCTGGTACGGAGCCTTCTGCGTGAAGGAAGAGCAGCTAAAACTCACCACAGTATCTACTAAGATACCATGATATCTATATTCAAGATCTAACAGGCTTTCCCCTTCCTTTTCCAATCTAAATTTGCTCTTTTATTCAGCTTTTGAGTGCTGATAAGCCCTTGTGCCAGTTACGTTAGAGATCAAGTCCATTGAGCACTGCAAGTCCTTGGCCAGAAGCTCTGACCCTGCAGAAAGAAGAGAATCTGTGCTGCTTTGATTTGCACTTTGCCTGGCTGGGAGATGCTCTCACCATCCCTCTGTGTCATGGGCAGAAATAGTAATTGGATGGTTGGCAGGCAATCATCATGCATTTCACATTTTTAATGAGTACTTGCAAGAGAAATGATCCGTTCATCTTCTCGAGCTTTCCGTGAGGACTCATAAAGCTGGAGAAAGCCTGCAAGCCCTTTCAGCCAAACGCCTGAGCACTCAATCCACGCAGAGCAGGCCTCCTTTGCTGGTGGGTTGGAGGAACCAAACCGAAATGGGACAGTGACATGTTCAGTGCAGTGTCCAGAAGGAAATACCAGGGTGAGCTCATCAGTTCTTGCCCATGTAAGTGTTACTGAAAGGATGACTGGGGCAATTGTGTCTTAAAAAGCAAAATAATACTGGGTCTGTTTTTAAGAACTGCTAGCCATGATTGTATTAACAGAAGAAGTGCTGATGATTTGGACTTGATGGTCTTAGAGGTCTTTTCCAACCTTAATGATTCTATTATTTCCTGGAAGCTGTGAAGATCCCCTGGTTATACTATTTTAGGGTCATGGCATATGAGGTCTTCAGTGTTGAGACTGTGTAGTGTGTTCATTTTCTGTAGGCATGACAGGACAACTCTAGGGATGTTTCCATTTAGCTATCAGAGAAGCACTGTGATTTCAGAAGGTCCTTGATTCTTCACAGCTCCTCGTTCTCATGTGCTCTGCTATCTTTGCAGGGCATTCCTGGCCATGCCAGCTCCATGGCATGAGTTGAACTCTAAGCTATCATGACACCAGGAAAAAGGATTTTTAATTTTTTTTCCACCTGAAAGAGCTGTGTGTGTAACCCTTGAGAGGTGTCCTGGCTTTCGGATTGCTTATGCCCCTGCATTCCCTGGTATAAAGGTGCATGAGACTGAAAAGTTGAAGACCTAAGCAAAGTTGAAGTACAGAAGCAAAGCTGAGCTCTGAATTGTGCAGAGTCATTCAGAGACAGCTTTTCTCCGTGCCCTCTGCATGGTACTACCTCCTCACCTTGCTTGTCCTCACAGCAAAAATGAAAACCAGGGCACATTTTTATTATCGTGTCTCATCTCCTGCACTGCCCAGAGCTTGTAGAAGTAGCAAATGTTGCTTGTAGAGCAACATTTAATACTAGCTTGTAGAGTAGCAAACAGGTTTTGTTTTCCTTGTACGAGGCTGGATCTGAGACTGGTGGGAGCATTGCTGTGTGTGCCTTGCTTCCCTCATCTATTTTTCTCTTAAGACTCATCTTAGTCTTTGGTGAGCTTGTCCTGTTCTCCAGGAAAGGGCCAGAGAAGTGGGGTGGAGTTCACAGTTCCAAACAGTGTGACCCGAAGCAGGAAATCCACCTGCCTTCGCCTCTGCTCCTTTCCTTCTCCTGCTGAGCTCCCCTCTGTGCTGCTGAAGATCTGGCCACAAGTCCCTAACACACCACAAGACCTCAAAACCAGCCTGGAAAACCACTGAAAAACTGCATCCATACACTGCTGAGCAAACAAGGGATGTTCAGACGAAGCATTTGCTTATAAATAGCAACAGTCATGGCCACGCTGCTTGAGGTGCTGCATGGCTTTTCATTCAAAACCATGAAAAAGCACTTGGTGGAGAAGGAATGTGATGCAGTGACTGCAAGCGGGGTGTGTGGTCTAGGAAACAAAAATTAGCTACAAATAGTTTGGAGTTCCCCACCCATTTGGCCACTGTTCCCTGGGGGAGGAAAGGTGCCTTTCTCTAGCAGCAATGAAGAGGACGACAGCTAAGCACTGGTGTTCTCATAAACCCTGAGGCAGGAGTGATGGCACATAAAGCTGGTGGACCAGGGGACATCTCTGCAGCAGAGTGTTGCTCTGTGGGCTACAGCTCTGCTCACACTGATGGAAAATCAGCTTGCAAGGAAGCCACCGCAGCAAAGATGTGGCCACATCATTTGCAGTGCTCTGGCAAGGACAGCACGTCTCCAGGGTACTCAGAAGAGTTTCCATCGGATGTGCTAATGCTCAGTGGAGGCTCCACACTCCTCCTCCCTGCCGGTGGTACTCTGCTGGCGTAGCTCAGCACACACAGGGACCTAGCGAGCCTTGCCATCGGATCTTCACTTGCCGTGTAGACACAGCCACGTAGCCCACAACACAGTTAAAGGGGCACAAAGCATGAGAGCGGTGGCAAGCAGCACTTCAAAGGTTCGATGGCCAATTTTATTTGCTTGTGAAGCCTTGGTATCTATTTACCTCTTTTCAGCGGAATACAATAATCCTACCTCTGCAGGAGTAACACACAAAAGGGATCCAAATTATTTTTTTCTTCATTGCACAAATCAAGCCTGACATGGAAAATGCGGACGGGGACAAAACACTGGGCAGTCCCTAAGACTTGAGGCTGGTCTTTTTGAAGGAGCCTCCTGGAGCTGCGGTGTTGTGCACTACGGACACATATCCCCTGGGCACACTTTATAACCCTGGCCTTAAAAACTCAGCTTGAACAAAACACTGCTGTTACTACTTTTAGTAACGGCAATAAAGATTTCTTTTTTATTGCTCTTTCATATAGGAATTTCACAGCGTGTCCCTATTGTTATTTTGAGGTCACTCCTCAGATCCAGCTGCTGCAGCTGCAATCATCGACGAGGCCAAGGCCGAGTGTGTTCTGCGCAGCATCGGGATGGGCTGGAGCCATCTATAAAAAGCTCTGCTGGAGCAGAGAAGGATGCTCACATTCCCTTGATGTGGAAGCCTTGGGAGTGCCTGTGGCTGCTTCCAGAAGAGCTCTTGGGAAAGAGCTACAAGGCTTCACATGGCGATTTCTCTAGCAGAGAGCCAAGAGTGCAGAGATGTGTGGCAATACCTGTGCTCCCCATCAGCTCCCAGTCCCTGCCTGCCCCGCAGTGGTATGGGGAGCTGACAGTGCGTTCATCCTGCCCAGGAGCTCAGCAGCTCAGGCCCTTCACCACAGGGATTAGGGCACCACACGAGTTGCTGTTTTAACATTCCCGAACATAAATCCTCCCTCTAATACACCGACGATTGATGTGCCCGTTGTTCCTCTCACAGCTCTGCAATGACGCCCATCTGCCGAGGTGGCAGCGAGCCCACGAGGGTGTAACACGGCTGAGGTGCCAGCTGAACAAGCGCGGAGGGGAACAGCCTGCGCCACGCCGAGAGCCAACAGATCCTCCTGTTTGCAAACAGAGCCAGCGCCGGGCAGCTCGCTCCGCTGCGGAGCGGGCATCTGGAGCGGCTCATGGGCGCTGCACCCCTGGCACCCTGCACCCTCCGAGCTGCTGCCCTCCCCTCTGCGATGCTGCATGGGGGCGGCGAGCTGGGAAGGGAAAAATATGTTGTACGGCCCTTCAGACCAAGGGCAAATGGTAACTCATTGGAGCAGAGCTTCTCAGGCAGCTTCTGCCAAGAGCTGGCTCATCAGATGTTCCCCATGCTTTTCCTCCCTCCTTTCCAGCTGCTACGCTGCCCATTCTTAGTATTTGCTTTCACCGTGAGGTTTTCGTGCTTGGGAAAAGGGTAGTCCTTGCGGTCACAGAGGGTGAATTCATGGCCCGTGGCACAGGGTTTGCACTAAAATGCTGTCTTCCCCAGGAAGCAAGTATGGAAAGTGCTGCCTTTAAAATGTAAGCCTTGGTGGAAAGTCGCCGGGTCCCCGTGCCAAGGGCAGCCACTTGTGTGGGCAGTTCCGAGATCAGAAGGGGTGGCAGAGATGGCTGATGCTATTCTGGGGGAGACTTGCGTTTCCCAGTGTGCAGATACCCTCTGCCATACCCTCTTTTGAGTTCTGGATAATTGGAAGGGACCATCTCACTGACAGTGCTTGCTCACAGCCTAGTGCTCTTCACTGGCAACCAGAGATGGTAGGAGTCAGAGCGGGGATTTGTTTTATATTAGGTATCTGTCCCAAATCATTATTTTCTGCATTTGCACTAATCTTGACTTCTCGGAAAGAGGTAATGCTATGCAGACATAACGATGTTCAGATCATAGCTGGACTTGGGGAAATACTTGTCATTGTGCAATCTATTTTGTGCGGGTACCAGTTAGCCTGGTCTTGTAGCTGAAAGGCATGAAGGATGAGTAGGAAAGCAACTGTGACTAGCGGAAGCTTTTCTCAAATGTACGTAGTCATAGGAGTTAATGAAAAGAGGAAAAAGAGCTGGCTCTTGAACTCTCCATCAGGATAAGTGAAGTGTAACGGCAGGCAGAAAAAGGAGCTATTATTTTCAGATTCCTTTCCAGCAATTATTTTGTATTTTCAAGACCCTCTGAGCTCCCAGATCAGCTCAGGAAACTCAATTTTCTGAATATTTCCTGGAAAGACTCAACACTGTTACAAGAAACCCTGCTCTCGCCACGGTCCTGCTCTTCCTTGCAGAAGCAGCAAGCACAGAGGAGGATTAGCTGAACTCCTGTCCTGCTGGAAGCTCATCCCAGATGAACTGCTGTATCACCCTAAATTCTCCCCCCTCTCGCCGCGGTATCTGGCTGTCCCTCATGCAATAAGCAGCTCAGCTACCAAACCGAGCAACCCGCATTTATTGCATTCAGGAGTGTAAGGCCAAGAAGCTTAACTTTATTGCCCTAGGAATGTTTGAAGGAGAAGCTCCTCTAAAAAGCACCACCAGAGCACCAAAAAACCCCTTGGTTTATGTGAGCAGTCAGAGCTGGATTAATTATTTCTGGCTCCTTGCAAGAGATGACTACAGTGTTGTACAGTGGGTTTTGAGGTCTTGCACAGAAGAGCTTCCTTCCTGCTCCTCAGTCTGGGCAGCAAGTTTGAAGAATTACTTTTTCTACATCCGTGGATTAATCAGCACTTAATCGAGGCTCTGTCCTCGGCAGGTCAATTGGCACGTGGACCGAGCACGCCGCTCGCACCCTGGGAGTCTCTCCACCGCTTCCCACATCCTCTAGACCCAGACCACGTTGCTTGTGTCATACTGATCATTTAGTTAGCATCTGTTTCAGACATTTAAATGGAAAACGCCTCACATGATGCATTTATTTGATTAATGCTAAATATGTCCTCCAAACCCTGGATTCAAGCATCCCAACTAGAGCTTTGCAGCAACCCCCTGTGCCAACAGAAGCCTCAGGAGTTTGTGCTTCCCCAGGCTGGAGGCAAAGCGCGGTTTGCTCTGGTCTGGAGGGAGAGGAGAGCTCAAGTTGCTCAGCCTCCGGGGTGGGCTCTGCACCCCAAAGCCCCAGGGCTGCTGCCAGCGGGGGAACCGCAGCGAAAGCGGAGCTCTTGGCACATCCAAACCCTCCGCTCTGTGGCAGGGCAAGGATAAAAGGAGCTGTTTGATTTTGGCTTTTTTATTCCAGTTACATAAAGCTATTACCCAGCTCCAAGAGAGCTGGCCTATACCCTGCTGGCTTCTGCTGGCGTCTACCCTGACAGATGAGAGCGAAGCTGCCTTGCTTCCATCAGACAGCAAACAAGCTGGGTACAGCAGGTGCCTAAAATATCTGCAGGAAGAAAAAATCAATTAAAGAAATGAAGGGATGCTGGGGGAGGTGGTTAAGGACTGGAGGAGGGTGAGGACAGGAGCTGGAAGGGCTTTGATGGGTGGGGAACGCTTGGGTAGGGCAGAAAGGAAGGAGCTGGGGGTAGGAGTTAGGGAAGAGGTGTGGGATGATGCTGCTGCGCTCTGGGGCTGCTGACTCTACCCAAGGAAACCTTCTCCCTGCTCCCCTGTGTGAGCTGAGGCCCTGGGCTCGCTCCATCCCTTTTATCTCCCCTCCATCCCCGTTTCAGGTCTGCCAGGCAGCGCGTTTGTAACCTGACTGCCTGGGTCGCTGGCGTGGGAGTAGGGAGACCTCCGCGGGTTTTCCACCTGCTTTAATTAAATTGGTTTTTAAGAGGAAATCTCCCTGGGTAAAATCTAGCCCTGATAATAGTTAATAGCAAAACTTTATTGACTATAGAGGAGCTGAGATTGTCCCTAATTAGTCTTTGATATGCCTGTTATTTTTTTTTTCCTGGGTCTCTGGAGCCAAGGGCTCCCTCTGATCCTCAGCAGGAGAAGATTTGCTCTGCATTTGCCGGGGCTGTACAGCCTGGAGTCCTGTCCCCATGTCCCAGCAAGGACACGGAGCAAGCCCTCAAGAGGCTGGGTCATGGCTGCCCTCCTCAAATCGCCATGTGTGCCTGGGAAGTCCCTGCAGATGTGCCATTAGATCTGCAGCAAGGACGCATCCAAGCCAGGGGAGATCTCTGTAACAAGTAACTGCTTGAACCCATCCCTTGTGTTTCTACCTGCTTTGCCAATATGGTTTTTAACCTGCCCTTTGTTTGGGGTTTCAGCTTTAAAATGAAGATTGCTGCTGACTGGAGGCAAGCGGCAGCAGAAGCCATGGCAAAGTGATGGGTGAGGCAGTTTTGGGGACGGGCACAGCTCCAGCAGCGCTCTGGTTTTATATCGCCTTCCTCTGCCTCCCCTTTCATAGTGCTGGTGGAAGAGCCAGGCTGAACGAGGCTGCAGTTTTCTTCTTGAGGGCTTAATGCTTCTCCCATTTTCCTTTTTGTAGTCAATAAGCCAGCTTTGAAACAGAGGTAGCGAGTTTCCCAGCTGGTTTGTTTGGGGGTTCCCCGTGACCACGATAGCTGTCAGACACTTGGAAGGTCCTGCGTTTAGTACAACAGAGCCTACGTCCGGGCGTAACTACCAGAAAGTGTGTTCTACTCCAGCTGCAAGTGTTAAAAATTCCGGCTGTATATGTTATGTCCTGGCTGTTCCTTGTTTTCTAGCTTTGAAAGGTGTCAGAGATGCCCACCGAAATCAACAGCAGCTTTGGCAGTGGGTTTGCTGTGAATTTCATGGTTGTGTTCCCTTGGGAAAGCTGGGGGTGTGTTTGTGGACACAGCTGAGGAGCAGCGCTGGACACGCACCATGAGGTGTGTAGCTGGCTGTTGGGGGGACCAGGGCACCCTAAAGGCATGGGGGGCACCTCCACATCTGCAGGACCTTCAGGCAAATGAGGCAAACCCTAGAGGTGCTGCTGGCTTGGTGCTTCCCATGTGCATCTCCTGTAAATTATGGTCTGGAATGCAGCAATGTACATTTGGGCTCAATGTCAATATCCCAGTTGGCACTGGAGTGAAAAAAAATGTGTAAACCATTGCTAGCCCCTAACATTAAGGGAGAAATGCTGGCAGTGTGAGCTCCATGAAGTCCATAGCTGGTGAATGAGACCCAGCATTTATTTAGGTTTAAAACTTCTGATACTTGAGACTCTCATTTTGGGGGGGAGCTGGATGCTCGTTATTGAATGCCTGGAGTCAGATGCTCCCACCAAAAGCGCTGGTCTCCCTGGACCAGTGGCAGAGGCAGGTTGGCCAGGGCTGTACTTCTTGCCTGCCCTCTTCCATAGGCAGGTAGTTACACCAAGACAAATCAGGGGTGAGTTACACCCTGTGTGAGCTGTGCTGGTGTAAATGACTCTGCAGAGAGGCAAAGCGGCCCACGGGCCATCTCCACCAGTTGTTGTGTCCATCCCTGTGCCACCGCTTGTCTGGGGCTCTGGGTGGCTGCGGTACCGGGGTATCAACCCTGCGGTTCGGGTGGTGATGGCCCCGGGGAGGCAGCCAGCACAGGGCAGGAGTTTGAAGAGCTTGCTGTTGCATGGAGCTGCCGGTGGTTCAGAGGATGGTGATGACCTGCTGCAGCCTGCCCAGCAGCACAACCAGCAGATTTGTAATCACCAGAGATAAACGCTTTGGTAAAATGCTGGAATGAGCCTTAAGAACATTTCAGCCCTTTCCCTTTGGGAGATGTTGAGCAGCCTGTTTGCTCAGGCAGCAGTTGATGCTATGCTGGCCTGGCTAAACAAGCAGCTGAATCCAGCCCAGACATCCATGAAACCATCCGTCTCTTTTCTAAATCTCTGCGCTCTCCCCACGCTCTGCAGCAATGCTGGTGCATCTCGGGGCAGGCAGCACACCCAGGCTGCAGCCAGGCTCCAGACAGCACGGTGCGGGACATCTGAGGCAGGACCCTGCCTGCTGGCTTCATGCGGAGCCAAAATTCAGCCCACCAAGCACCAGGTAAGGTGTGTTGACTTGACTTCCCAGCAGTGCGCATGAGTCTGAGTAGTGCCCAGCAGGGTTTGCTGCCCTGAGTCCCGGCAGGGTGTTTTGCTGGGGTCTTTCCCCTGTCAAGGATGACCTACTGCTCATCACAGCATCACCTCCATTAGGTCATGCCCTCATTGGAACCTCATGTGCCCAGACAATGCTCCAGGCTTGGGGAAAGGTGGCTGGAAAGCTACCGTGCAGAAAAGGACCTGGGGGTGTTGGTTGACAGCCGGCTGGAGACAAGCCAGCATGTGCCCAGGTGGCCAAGAAGGCCACCAGCATCCTGGCTTGGATCAGCACTAGCGTGGCCAGCAGGACCAGGGCAGGGATTGTCCCTCTAGACTGGGCACAGGGGAGGCCACACCTCAAGTCCTGGGGTCAGTTTTGCAGGCTGAAGGCTTCACATGAACAGCAGAACTTCAGTGGGACATCCCTCCTGAGCCACTGAAGTATCTTCTGGCTGTTCTCAGGACCTCTCTGGACTGGAAGAAAAAGGATGCTCAAAGCCTCTACTACCACCAGATGCTTCTGAAACACAAGAAGATGGCTAGCGTAGGGCAAACTGGCTGGGAGACCGAGACCAGGACATCACAGAATCACAGAATGGTAGGGTTGGAAGGGACCTCTGAAGATCATCTAGTCCAAACCCCCTGCCAGAGCAGGGCCACCTACAGCAGGTTACACAGGAAGGCCCCCAACATCCCCATGCCACCGCCTCTGCAGCCTGGCCAGGCAGGTAGGTGCTGGACACCCTCTTGTTGTGCTCTGCTCAGTCTCGGGGCTTTCCTTGCAAGTCACCTTTAGACATTTCCACCCAGGTATGCTCTTGATAGCCTCATCAAACATGCTGTAACTGGAGCACGATGTTTTTGCTATCAGCCATGCATCTGCAGGTCCATGATGCCTCTTGTGCCTCTCACCCACTGGGGGCAGCTGCGTTGGCATCTGGCTCTTGGGGCTGCTGGTGGCTCCGAGCTGCGATAAGCTGTGGCCTTTGGGCTCTAGGTGTAGGTGATCACAGCAATTGTGGTGGGTCTTGGTGGCCTGGAGAGCAGAGCAGCCTCCCGTGCTGCCTCACTCCCTGTGCTGGTAGGGCAAGGGAGCGGGCAAAAGAGCTGGTCACTTTGGGAGAGGTCATAACGTAGTGAAAAAGTTGCCAGTGTCTTGTTGATTTGTCAGGGTTTAAGGGCTCTCCCTTGAAGCAGGCAGGGACATCAGGGACGCCGTTAAAAGAGGAAAAGTAGATGTTACCTGCTGTTATGCTTAAGAGAAAAAATGATGGATCCCAAAGACTCCTAATGCTCATTCTGGCCACTTGAAAGCCTCCGAGATGGCAATGTCATTAGCTACGCAGCAGGACAAGCATTATCTCTGCCTTCCAGTTTCCCGGTGGAGTCATCCAAAACCACAGAAGCACCAGGAGATGCCCCTAGGTGGGTATTTCCATCACGGATCCCTGCAGCAGGAGACGGTGAGCTTGGCCAGCTGAGACACGGGCTTTCCTCATCCCGCTCTCATCGCCAGCCCAGACCATGAAGGACACTAAAGACCCGCAGGCACAAGAATTATTTCTGGTTTTTCCCAAATTCAAAAGCAGCTTGGAGTTTTTCAGCAGCAAATCACAATAATATTGATTGTTTCACCTGCAGAAACAGTTTTGGAGGCTTGCAGCATCTAAACCAAGCAGCTGGCTGGGAGCAGGTACCCTGCAAATTGGGGATCCTGAGTGCAGGAGTACAGTAAATACTTAAAACCATCAGACTGAGGTTTCCAAAGGGCTCTAAAGAGATTGATTTCCCCAAACCCCTGCGATTGCCAATGGGAGTTCCGTGCCAGCTTCCTTTCAGCCAGCATTTCCCAGAGAGTCTAAATGTGGATCTCGGATGTACTTGCCGAAGCGGGGACTCGCCGTTCCCCCGTTAGCCGCTCTGCCGCGATCCTGCTCCTCCTTTGCGGTAGCTGAAGTACAGGGGCTGCAAGCAACCACACGCTGCTCTGCTCAGACATGCCGTGCTGTCATTTCTCCTGCGATTCAGGATGTCTGATCGTGGCGTTGGCTCCCTCTGTGCATTCCCCATGTCCTTTTTTTTCCCTGAGGGTAAAATCTGGTGTCTCCAGCCAGGCTCAGAAGTGCTGGGATTTGGGCAGGACAAGGCTCCAGCTCCATTTGGCAGGCTTGCAGGAGGCTCGGGCTGGGAGGACGCGCTCGGCGGTCGGGATTTAGGCAGCATGGTGGTGGAGCTCTCCTCCTTGAGAGCCCCCACCTCCGGGCACAGCATCAAGTTGTGCACAATGCCAAGGCTCAGCCTGCTCCCAGCCGGTGGGCATCTGGCCCTGGAGCAAAGGTCAACACAGGGATACATGGCCATGGTCTTTCCTTGAAGGCAGCAGTGCCCACACCACCCTGTTCCTGCCCCCATGATGCCCCATCCATTCACACACACTGGGGTGATGGGGACGGGACAGGGGGGTGAGCCTTGCTGCTGCTTTTCGGAGCCTCTTGTAGGGCTGCACCTTGGATGGTGGCAGCAGGATTTTGTGCTCTTGCCACCAAGGTTCCCTATCCCCTCATCTTGTGATGTCCCCAGGCTTTAGGTGATGGCTGGTATGTCACTGGCAGTTTTCAGGTGGTCAGTCCAGCTCCCTCCCTGGTAGGTCTCTAGCGAGGGAATGGTCTGTGATAAGAAGTGGTAATTGGGCAGATGATGCACCGGGCAGGGATTTGGGGAATCTGTGTGCTTCTCCCAACTTGAGCACTGACCTGGTACCTGCATTACTGCCAGTATCTCCCTCCCACTCTGGTTTGTCACATCGCTGCGTGTCCCTGCCCAGACCATTTGTGCTGCGTATAACGATGGTGTTTTTCCAGGGCTGGATGTTAACATTAGCGAGTAAGGTCCTGGTGCCAGGGAGCTCCTCGGGCTTCCTAAGTGCATGCAGCAGGTGAGGACCAGAAGGACAGACCCCCTGGAGCCTTTGGGCAGCATCCCTGCCCACCCTTCCTCTCCTCACCAGTCCTGGAACCTCCCTGGGGGCAGCTGCTCTCCTGCTCCCAGCTGGGTCACAATCCCTGCAGCCACTCATGTGACAGACTCAGGAACATTTCTGCAGCTCAGCCTAGAAAGGCTAAAACAGGCTCTGCCTGCGCTTGCCCCAGGCCAAGCGCGTGGTCCTGAGCCATCGCACGCCAGGGACGGCAAACCCTCTGGAACAAGACCAGAGAGCTCCGTCCCCGAACCGTGTCAGGGAACGTTGAAACAGCGCTGGCTGCGAAGAAAAATTGGGCAGGGTGAACAGAAGAAACATAATGATGTCAATGCAAATTCGGGCTGAAATGATGTGAGTGAAATCCCCAAAGATGCGATGCCAAGAAAAATAAAACCCAACAGGACGTCAGAAACCCAAATTGCAACAAATAACATAAGGGGCGGGAGGGGGGAGAAAGAAAAGAACAGGCAGAAGAAAACGCAGGCGATTGGCAGAGGCGAGTGGCATCAAACCGGGTGGCGTAATCCCAACGCCAGCCCGTCGCCGGGACAAAACCCAGCGGAGCCGATGAGCGACGCGAGGCCGGGACGGGATCGTGAGGAGGCACAACGGGCTGGGACTGACTTGCAAACCAAACAAGGGCAGGAATAAACTCGCCTGAGGAGCAGAAGGTAAACTGCAAAGCAGGGCAATGTCCTGCCGAGCGCGAACAGCCAGGGCTCCTGGAAATGCAGCTGTTTGAGGTGGATCGACGCTTAGTGACGAGCAAAGCCGAGCTGGCCCGAGTGCTGGGAACAAGGACCTGGTTCTGTGCATGCTGGGGCATCGTGATGCCCAGGATAGGGCTGGTGAGGTGCCTTTGCTGTGGGGCTGCTGAACACCTCACCCATGCTCCCTGCAGCCACCCAAGGGAGCTCAGCTGCCCAGTTCTGCAGATGGGGAAACTGAGTCACGGGGAGGGCAGCACGACACGTCCCTGCTTTCAGGTGCCCTCCTTGACGTTCTCCCAACACCGCTGTCATCCCAGGGCCAGGATGGGAGTGGGAGCATCACGCAGACGCAACCCTACTGTCACTTGTCCCATCCCTGCCACCCAGCTCTCCTCTAAACCTCCACTTGCCGCTTACTACAGCTGAAAAGCCAATTCTAGAGCAAACCCTGATTTCTGCATTTGCCCTGGTAAAAAGCACCAGTGAGCACCTGGGCCAAGGTCAGGCAGCGCTGGGGAGGTGGGAAAGGCAGTGTAGATGCTGGAGCTCCTGCCCGCAGCGCTCGTGCGGCTCAGGCAGCCTTCCCCAGTGCAAAGCCCTCGATGTTACATTCCTGCTGCATGCCTCACAAGAAATGGAGCTGCGGAGACAATAGCAACCCTGTTACATTTAGTACATAAATAACTTTAAAATATCAGTATTGTGAAAGGGAAATCTCTGTCATTTCACTGCAGTACTTTTCCATCAATGCCACGCGCTGCCTGCCCCATTTTTCGTGGCTGGGCAGGGAGGGATGATGTGCGGGCAGGGAGGGATGATGTGCAGGCAGGGAGGGATGATGTGCAGGCAGGGAGGGATGTGCAGGCAGGAGTGAGGCAGGGCTCGCACAGGTAGGGCCAGACAGTTCGTGCGCAACCAGGGTGGCCAGGTAGGACACGGCTTCATCTTCCAGCAGCTCCATCCCACCTCTTGTGTTTGGGTTTACACTGGGTTAGTTTTGTGCTGTCACCCCGTAACGAGATGGGGAGAAACCCTCACCCCACCAGTGAGAGGGAATTTGGGCTTTAATGTGGCCCTGGCTTGAAGCAGCAAATATACTAGTTTTCCTTTCAATTTCCTCAGGAAATCTTTGTTCTTTAGGGCTGAGTGACAGCGTGAAAGCTGAGAAGTCACCTGGGAGGGATCAGAACCAATACAGACAAAGCCCAAGGGAAGCCTCTCCTCTCCATTTTCCTTCTACACTCCCACCAGCCTTGAGTTGCAGGGGGTCCAAGGTCAAGGACATCCCAAAACCACCCTGTCCCCATCCCACCCTCTGCCTCTTGACCTCTCACAGCAGGGACAGACTCAAAATAGTGCTACCAAAGCCATTAGTCATGCGGGGAATGTCACCCTGCAGCAGGATTCATCCCTCCTCTGTAAATAACTCCTTCCTGCAACCTCAGTTGGAGGATTATTTATATCTGGCATAAATCGTCCCCAGCAGGAGAGTGATGGGAGGCCACGATGCTCCAGAGAACATCTCAGCGTGGGGGCCATTGCCCTCCGTGGGGAGATGTAATGGGGTGGCTCCAGGCTGGAACCTCCCTGGGCCAGCCATTGGGTCCAGGGTCTCGGGCACTGGAGCTGAGCCCACCCGGGATCGATGTTCTGCCAGGCTTCCTGAAGCCCCAAACCCAGGCTAGAGGTGGGTTTAGGGGCTGGCAGCTCTCAGCCCTGCCTGGGCTTGTGGGCACGTGAACACGCCAGAGGATCCCTCTGGGGCCAGCACTGCTGCATTCCCCCCACCACGTGCCATTTGGAGGCTGCTGCAGGGGTCTCCGCTGGGGTTTGGAGTCAGCGTTGCCTCTCAGTGCCAGGAGTTTCATCCCCACGTGTCCCTCAGTGCCCCAGCGCATTGCTCTTCAGGGTACCACTGTCACTCCAGCCAGGGAGGGGTCCGGTGGGGAAGCATTTGCCAGCTAGAAATTACTTCCCTTTAAATGTTGTGCAATGAAGCTTTTCTACACGGGTGCGTTCTGCAAATTAAAAAAAATAAGCGCGAGCAAAGGAATAAATATTTAAACTGTAAGAAGCCCATTTAGCCTCTCACAAACATCTATATCCTGGAGCAGTTTCTCGGCGAGCAATTTGCGTTTCATTGCAAGAAGAGTGGACATGTGCTAGCAAAACCCAGCCTTTGTTTATACCTCCAGTGGCCGAGGCACTAAGCAGCCTTCCCATCTTTTTACAGCAGCCTCCCAGCAAATCAACCCGCTCCATGGCCCATTAAAGCCGTTACTCGGCCACCTCGCTGACTCGCAGCAGCCGAAACACAAACAAACCCTTCCACTGCGCTAGGATGGCCCAGTGCTGGGCTTTCGGGAGCAAATCCTGCTTTCAGCAGGGTCTGGTGTGATGGGGACCCGGCAGTGTCTTGGTGCCCCTGGGTGCTATCTCGTTGCTGCAGGTGGGGGTAAAGATGCTCCCCAGGCGCTCGCCCGGCGAGGTGGTAGGGCTCATCCTCTGCAGAGCCGTGCTGGGATCTGGTATGGAAGGAGCTGTGGCCGTAGTTCTTCCTCGGGAGTGAACCCCATGGTGTGGGGCTTCAGCACATCCCACTGATGCCACCTGGTAGGGATGGAGGTCAGGCTGGAGCAGGCAGTTTCATGGGGCTGCGTCCCACAGGGCTTGGGATCTGCCCTTCTCCTGGTTCCCAGCTCCTAAGTGGAGAGCGATGGAGAGGCTCAGGCTGGCAGGGATGAGACCCAGCCCAAGTCCTGCCCAAGCTGTGGGGGAAGCAGGAGCTTGGCCTTGTTTGTCTTCTGCAGCAAGGATGGGAGAGGTGGGAGCATGGCTGGGCTTGTCCCCAGCTGACCGCCTGTGCCCCAGCAGAGCAGCAGTAAGCAGCAAGAGCCAGCTCACACCAATGCTTTATGTCACGATGTCTGCTGGAGCCCAGACTCAAAACGAGTGCTCTCATGAGAGCCTGCGATACAAGGACTGCCCACGTGCAGCTGACACAGACCCTACGTGCTGCTCCAGACCTTAGAACGGGATGGCGGCGTTCAATCAGCCCTCCATGCTGGAGGATTAACAGCAGCAATCTTGTTTCCAGCCAACCTCCAGATGATACAACATAATAAGACATATAACAGCCTCTTGGAAAAAAGAAAGTTATAGTTCCCACAGCAACCGTAACTCAGCCGTATTACACATATATATATATTAAGGCATAAATTTAACAACATATATTTTAATGCAAAATACCAGCAATGCACACGGGGACAAATAACAGTGGTTGAGGGATCCATAACGTTTGGCTCTCCCCGCTTCCCGCTGCTTGAATCTCCCCAACAGCAGCACGGGGAGGAAGATGAAGCCATCCTGGTTGTGAAGCCTCTTCCTCCCACTCCCATTTTGCATAGGGACACGCGCATGGACCTGTCTGCATGCACAGACACCCCCACCCATGCACCTATAGTTGGTCGCCCATGTGCGCAGACATGATGCGACCCATGGACAAGCTCTACAGGGTACCAGTGCAGCTCCCGGGGCACCGGGCAGGGATTTCTCCCATTGCTCCTCAGGCTGCACGTGGAATGAGATCCTTTCAATGGGTTTCTGGGGTTTTTTTTGGCTATCTGGTGGAACTGCACAACGGGGATATAATTCTCTATTACATTTTATGAAATGGCTCAAACCCGTGTGGTTTTAGCTCATTTTGCCAGCCGTCTTCCGGACGCCGGCAGCAAAGCATGCGCAGTGCTTTCCCCGCTAATGCCACACCGGTTCTCCTGACGCCTTGCAGGGGGTAATTGCAGCTGCCGTCACAGAAAACATCGTGCAGGCAAGCGCTGATCAGGTCACTGCCTCTCCAGGTCCCTTCCCAGCAGAGGTCCCCTGCTCTGGTCCCCTGCAAGCGGAGCACTGCGGCCAGCGGCACGCATCCTGCCCGCACCATCGCTGCTCCCCCTGCCAGCCACCCGAAACCCAGCCTGGGGGAAACAAATCCAGGGGGGAAGGAGGGGTTAATCCTTGCCATAAAAGCACCTGAGAGGCTCTGAGCATCAGGAGCTCTCACTACAGCTGTGCCACCCCAGGCCCCTGATGCTGGGGCAGGTGGGTGCTAAGGGGGTGGGAGCAGCCTCATTGAGGACCTTCTCCATTAGTTTGGGAGAGGCATTTAAGCTGAGCCCCTCCCTCCTTGCTTGAGTTATGGGGTGGTTTTGGGTGTCTCCCCAGCCCTGCGGGCATGGTTCCCCAGGCTCATCCTTTGCTCGGCTCCATCGCTGTGGTCTGGTGATCCCTGGGCTGACTCTGCTCACCTCCTGCAGGTACCGTGGGTCTGCGCTTTGGGGTGGGAGGGGGCTCTGCTACTCTGGTGGGGGGTCCCTGAAGCAGGCAGCTGCCTGCTTCCTCTGCCTGTAGTGTTTTATGTCCATGCCTTAACTCTACACAGCTTTATATCATCTTGATATTGCAATAACAGGAGCTGAACTGCTGGCTGCAGTTATGGCGAGTGTTGCCTGAGTGTCTGTGGTATATGCATCTATATTTGCACTTAAATTAGTTTGCTTACTTGCCTTGTCCCCTATACGGCTGCACTACGGGGAGGGCTTTGCTCTGTCTCCATGTCTCCTCTCCTGAGATCCAGTGGGGAGGCAGAGCTGGGACTTCTGCAAGTCTGAACCTTGTACTGTCTGATTTAAAAAAAAAAAAATATATATATACACACACATAAGCATGTGCACTGTTTACAAAGCAATCCAAGCTAATCTCTCTATCTAGCCAGGGCTTTAGGATGCCCTTTCAGCAGGGATTTGTAGAGTTTGCTACAGTTATTTCCTAAGAATGCATTACCTGGGGCTTTGGATGAATAATGTAGGTCCTTGTTCAGCAAGTTACTTACAAATGTCGAACCTTAAACCGCTGAATTCAATGGATCTACTTGTGTGCTTAAAGTTAGGCACAGGCTTAAGTGCTCCAGTAAATCAGGGCCTTATAGCCCAATCTGGCACTCCTAATAAGGTCTGCTGATATAAATAGCAAACGGTATTGACCCAAGGGTACGTTTGCCTTGGTCAATGCTGCATCCTGCAAGACAAATGCTGATGGTCGCGGCAACGAAACCGAAATGCCCGTGTGGCTCTGCCGCAGGTGTCCTCGGTGGACACGTGGCACAGCCCCCTTCCAACAAGTGCTGGGTAAACTCAAAAGTGCTGAAGCGCCTGGCCATGGGTCTTCGCTTTGCAATCCTGGGGGGCTTTTCATGCTAAACCCTCCCTGGAGGTGATGGGTATGTGGTCTGGGTGTCCTTCCAGGAGCAGCTGAGTTGACCTAAGGGTTTGCTGCTGCTGGGAAGGATGGGAAAGCTGGAGCACAAATGCTCACACTGGTGCTGCTGGCTGCCCAGGGTGCCCTGGGAGGTCCTCTGTGCCACAGAGGATGGGGCTCCCTGCGAAGGGTCTCGGTGCTGGAGCTGGGCAGATGTGCTGCAGAGCCCTTCAGCAAAGCTTGCAGGAGAACAATCCCAGCTCTGCTCCCCGCAGAACCCCAGGACGAGGGCTCCCTGGCAGGCGGGTTCCCCTGAGCACTGCTGGCCCTGCTTTGGCTGGTGCTGGAGAAGTGGAGGGCTGGACTCGCTCCGATGTGTGTGGATCCTTCCCAGCCACCTGGGCAGCTTCATCCCGAAGGCTGAGCTGAATAAATGGGAAGCACAATAGATCTCCCTTGGATGTTCCTGGCTTAGTGCCCTCGGCAGAGCTGAGGCTGCAGCTTTGCCCAAGTCAGCGGGAACACGACGTGAAATACTTCAGTATCGTCAAAAGTGATTTTTTATTTATTTTTTTTTATTTATGTATTTATTTTAGTTCTTGTGTGTGCAACATATGCTGCCAAGGGGGTGGCACAGGCAGAGGGACCCCTTGGAGCAGGAGGGACCCATCTCAGGGCACAGCCCACAGGAACAGAGCAGAGGCAGTGTTTCAGCAGAGATCTAATTAGCAGTTCTAATTAGCCCTGATCTCTTCATCACCTGCAGGTCTCAGCTACTGCTTAGGCTGCATTGCAGAGCTAAAACATCAAGGGGCCCATAGGGGTGGGGCATCCCTTGTGGTAAAAGCATCGTGGGGTGGCACAGCCCTCCTTGCTTCTCCGTTTCCATGTCCCCTGCTCGCCCAGCCCAGCTGCAGGGACACCGGCAGGCGCAGGGAGCTGGAGGCAAGGGCAAGGAATGCTAATTAAACTCTTCCCTAACCTCTGCCATGCTTTGGCTGGCATGGAGCTACTCCAAGGGGAATAAAGAGTCATGGTAGAGTAGAAAAATGAGGGCACAGGGTAGAGGGGCAATAAGGCGTAAAATCACAGCTGGGCAAAAGAGGATGGAAAACACTTGCAAGCTGTGAGCTCTGCTTTCTGGTTGTTTTTTTTTTTCTTCCCTGAGCAGCCCTGGGAAGTGATGCTCCAGGTCACAGCCAGCCTGTCCTTCCTCGCACAGCTTGTCCCATATAGGACGCAAGAATTAAAGTTGTGTCTTTATCTCAGACCTGTTGGGAACGGGCTGGGACAGGCAGCACAGTGGTTGGGATTGCCCTTTGGACAATGTAGAGCAGGAGAAAGCAAAGCCAAGCTTAAAGCCTATAAACCTATGGTCATCCTGGTGAAGAGGGAGTCACAGGTATGGTGCAAAGCAGGGGGAGAGTCTGAGCCCCCTTGGGTGGGCTCTGGCTGTGGCACTGGGACCCTGTGGGCAAGAGTATTCATCCTCTGTCATGCTCCTTTTCCTGCTCTCCAGAGAAAATCGTGCTTCCCATGATTGCTTGGACAAATTCTTGTGAGCGAGCCAGCAGCTCTCCTCTTGTCTCTTGTAATTACTGTCCCAGAGTTCTCCTTGAGAGAGACCATCTGCTACTTCTCCATCACCAGTCATCTTCCCATCTCCCCAGCATAGCCCTTTCCCCAGAGAACGTGGCTAATCATGCTGATGGTGCATCTCCCGAGGTCCCGCGCTGCTTGTTACGCTCAATCAGATCAAAGGCGGCTGCTCCACCGCCGATGTACCAGCCATGTGCTTGGGGGGGCTCTGCTGACCCTCTCCCCAGGCCCACATTGAGTGGCTGGGAGCACGGGGGTGACACTAGGCACTATTTGGGGGTGAAACAGCTGGAACAAGTGGTTTTGGAGTTAGAAATGGAGTTGGATGCATTTTGGAGAGCTTTGGGGGTCCCAGGAGCAGCAGGGCCAGGCTTCGAGTCGCTGCATGGGCAGCGGTGCGGAGGGGAAGCGGCACAGCGCTCGGCTGCACCGCGCTGCCCGCTGCTATTAGCCTCTTGCTTTTAATCAATGGCAAATGAGTCTCTGGGGGCCTATTCTCTCACTGCAGGATACCAGAAACTTTCATTGAAGTCACTAGAAGTTACTAGTACCCTTAGGCAGAAGGCTGTGGTCCTGGGAAGTTGCTGGGGAGCCGTGATTTATGCCGCGTGTCGCCGACTCGACCAAAGCTAGCGCCTGCCTCTTGGTATAATTCAAAACTAAATGTGCATTTATATAAAAAAATACAGTAAAACTATCACATTTTATTAGGGGAGGGCGTGTGATAAATTTTTACGTCGAAGCTTCCAGCAGCCAAAGATGAAAAGCATCCTCAGGAAAATCACTGCCATGGAGATGAGGCTTTCATCCTGCCATATCAGGTGGCTCGTTTGTATTTTTAAGGAATCTCATTAGAGCACTAAATGATCTGTAAAGAGTAAAACATCATTTTTTTTTCAATGGCTCTGGTGCTGGCCAAGCTTTGAGCCATCACACGCTGAGCCCATTGAGGCTCGCTCTGCCCCACAGCCCCGTGCCCAGCCTGTCCTCAGAGCCAGGCAAGAGAGCTCGTTGTTTATTCATGCTGGCAAACGTCCTCCTAAAAACCCCTATAAAACTGATTTTTCTGTCTGTTAATCAAAATTGTTGTCTACAAAAACACACGTACACCTCTTGCAGGACTTTTTTCCCAAAGCTTTAGCTGTGTGTTTGTATCCCCATGCCTGCGGATGAGCCAAGTACCACCCGCGAGTCTCCTCCATCCTGCTTGCCCACGGCTTTGCACTGGCAGGGAGGTGGTCTCGTATGCCAGGCGTTGTGCAGCAGCTCCTTCCAGGCAGGCTCCAACCCTCCTGGCTGGGAAACCCAGCTCCTGCGCTTTGCCCCCAGTCCTGCTGTCCTCGCTTCAGTCGCTTTCATCCAAGAGCTCGCGCCGCTCTCTCCTCGTGAAAGCGTCTGCTTGCCCATCTGCGAGGCTTTGAGAAGGGCTTCCCAGGCTCCGAGCTGCCCTTCTGCTCCAGCTCCGGCTCTCCCCTCCCAAATCCCCATCACGTCTTTGCAAGGCGATTGTATGCTGCAGATGAGAATGGATTTTAAAGACAACGAAGCACAGATCATCAGAAATTCTTAAACTGTTCTAAGGCCAGAAATAAAATCTACACCTAAAGTCATTTCCATGCAGCGGTTCAGGTTTAAAACTACTTGAGCGCTGGTGAGGATGGTTTAAGCATTTATGAGCTACAAGACTCACTGTATGAAGGAAGATATAAAATGGGACAGCAAGAGATGCGCAATTTTGCAGACATTTGTCCCTTCTTTTAGCAGCGTTTCAAGGACATCTGGCACCACCTGGACTCGAGCATCTCAGTGAGTGCAGCAGCTCTGCAGAGGAGCTGAGGGACCTTCTGTGGCAAGATGATGCACTGAGAGGACATGTTTGCAGGACGGATCAGCCCTGGTGCAAAGAAACCCTTTGCAATGAGCCCCAAAAGCTCCCATTCAGCCCAGTCTGGAGCATGTGGTCGCTGCATCCCCAGCAACCCAGGGCTACCTGCAAGAACCAGCCTGGTTGGGCTCGGAGAGGTGCAGGTTGGGAGCTGCTCTGCAGACCTCTGTGATCTCTCTCTTATCCTCCACGTATTTGTTCCCAGCAGCATGCGGTTAGTTCCCATGAAAGCTTCCAGTTAATTACTTGATAAGAAGATGGGGCTTTGAGCACCCTGCTCTAGTGGGAGGTGTCCCTGCCATGGGAGGGGGTTGGAACTAGATGATCTTGGAGGTCCCTTCCAACCCAAATCAATCTATGATTCTACGATATGATTGGTTTTCACAAATGACCAGCTTTTAAAAATGTCTGAGGGCACAAAACCAGAGCCATCTGAACTCAGCCAAGGTCAGATGTACAATAAATACAGGTGGGTGATTGCTTTGCGTGCACATAGTGTATTTTAAAAATATGGGTAATTTGAAGAAAATTGTCCCATCCCTGCACAAGAAGGACTTGCAAAATTTGTGACATGCTCGGTATTTTTTTTTCCTCTTTTCTTTGTGGAGAAAAGCTTGGCAGGGGAGCAGCTTACCTGGTCATAAATCAGAAGGCCAATTAAAGAGGATGTGGTCTTACATGTGTATATTTTTTTTTTTTTTTCCCTTCACTATGTTTAACCCAGCTTTTAAAATATTTGGGGGTGGTAGTGTGGCAGTGGTGCTCCAGGAGGGAGGATTTGGCTGCTGGGGCGAGGCTGGGACTGGCCAAACCCAACTGTGCCCAACTCACCTTCAGCGCATCGCTCGGGTCCCTGCCCTGCATTTCTAACAGGGGAAGGAGAAGTGTCGTGGTGGCGTTCGTTGCTGAAGTGCTGACTGATGGAGCCTGGGAGCATGTACCAAGGGCAGGATCATTTTATACGTGGCCTGGATCCTATATTTTTCGTCTGGCTTTTGCTCCCGGGCTCCGTGCCGCTTGGCCGGGCCATGAGCAGCCCGCCTTTGGCAGCTTTTGCCCTCCAAACGTGCTCCAGGGTTCCATGCCGCGTGGTCGCTGGCGCTGCCTGTGGCAAAGCTCCGCTAACCGGCATTATAGCCTCTCATTAAAAAGAGGGAGGAGGCTGGAAAAGAGAACCTCAATTAAGAGAGGTGAAAGTTAAAACATCAAGAAAAGCTTTTAATTGAGGAGCGGCCCTGCAGGGGAACGCAAAGGCGAGGCACTTGTTTGGCAGTTTTACAGATGATGCTCCTGTCACACTTCTGGGAGAAAGGAGAAAAAGCTAGCTGGGGTGTGCAGGAGCTTTGAAGAAGTAGGACGCGTACAAAAGGCATGAGAGGGAAGGGACAAAGCACTGCTGCATGTCAGCTGCTGGCTCCCGGTTGGAATGGGGCCATTCCTGGGACCCAGCACCACCAGCCCTTCTCCAGCACCCTGGGCCTGGGGTGCAGCCATGCTCCTTGGAGTCACCTGGCTTAGCCAGCACACAGACAAGCCCCACTTGCCCCACTGAGCCTGCACGACTCCCCAGGCTCTGGAAAACTTTCCCCTATTTAACTCAAAATGTTAAGGAAAAATGCCGTTCCCTGTTAATCCCATTGGCGTTACTGGTGCGGCTGCCCCAGCCAGTCTGCCTGGATGCCCCCTTGGCAGCAGGACCACTGCTACAGCCCTGCAGTTCTTCTCTTCCCTATTTTTAATTGACTTCCTTCTCCTTTTTGCACTTTTTTCTCTCTTTTATCATTCTAGCTGTATTTTTTTGTGTTGCCCCCATCCTGTCCCTGGGGGCTCACGCTGGGCGAGGAGACACAGCAGCGTTTTGCACAGGCATCTTCCATGTCTCTGTAGTTTATGACCCGGAGGAACAATTAAAAGAAGGTTTGAATCCCCCCTCCGCATCCCCACAAAAAAAAAACCTACGCCCAAAGCTCCTGCTCTTTGCAAATGGGATGGGAATAACTCAGATAATTCAGTATTTTGCCATTGCCTGATTTTGGTGAGCTCAAATTTTTCCTTGTGAAGTTTCACTGCTGATAATTCCTGGTGGGTTCCCAGCGTTCACTCTCTGATATCCTGGATCCTTGATTACTGCTCCCAGCAGAGGTTGCCCTGCCCAGGACAGGCTCTTGCCTGACTCAGGTTGCCAGGAAGATCAACATTTTATTGTGTTTTTTAGGATGTGGTCACCAGGGTTGAACTTTCCTGGCTACAAGCACGCTGGCACTACCCCACCCCTGTGCTCGCTCGCTCACGCACAGGTCTGCTGGTGGAAAGCACCTTGAGGAGTGCAAGTTATGGCTCAACTCCAGCTTCGCTGGTCCCAGAAACGTCAGTACTCCTGGAGGAGGGAGTTGTGGCCATGAAGGTCCCGTAATTCTTGAGATTCACCTAGGTTTTATCTCGGCTTTGAATTATTGGGAGGCGTCAGCTGCCATTCTTGTTAGAAAGATGTTTCTCTGAAGGGCACCTCGCAGCAAGGAGGTGGAAACCTTGGAGCTGCTGATGGAGGGGGTGCTCCCCTTGGCAGTGCCGATGCCCAGGGCTGTTTTCATTAACATCTGAGAGAACTGGTTTGCAGGCAGGAGTGATAATAAAACCAGGATGTTTTACCGATCTGATCCTACACTGAGAACCACAAGACTGGGGGAAGATTGTGAAGAATAACACTGAAATCACAGAAATGTCAGGGCAGGCTGGCGGCCAAATCCACTGCCAAATTCGTGGCGAGTCAATTTTTAAGTCACCTTTTCCCTAAAAGCCTTTTCTAGGTTTCATGCTCACCAAGTCAAGGGAGGAGACCTCCACATCTGACCAAATCTAACCATGCTGGCTCAGTTCTCCAATTCTGGCTGGCACACACTTACGACAAGGTGCTGAGGAACAGTCTGCAGCTGTGGAGCTATTAGCAAAAATTATTCGGTGAGTAGTTTGGAACAAGGAATAAACTTGAGAAACTTCAGCACTTGTTGGCTAATCACAGGGAAAAAGAAGAGAGAGAACTTGGTGCTTGAATTATTTGTGATGAGTTAATTATGCCGGCAAAGGATGATGGAAGATAGGAACAGCAGTCAAAATTTTCTGCCTTTTTCCACCTACGCAGTTTTCTTAGATCCACTCAAAATTAATGTGGTGTTCAATATCAGGCCCTCTCAAGACTCTGAGCCTAAATATTTTCTGATTTACTACTCTGTCCAGTCGTACTGTACTTTTTTTTTTTTTTTAATCTCTCCAAGATGTAAATCAGGTGAGGAGTGAAAGGCTTCGATAATCCGAGGTCCTGCTTCTGCCGGGGAGGTGACAGCCCTCCTCAGATGACCCTAAACACTTCAGGATAGGACAGAGCTTTCACCTTGTAGGTCCAGCCTAGAAATAATGTGGTCATATGAAACCAGAAAGCAAAATGCAAAGCTCAGGAGGTGGTGGGAGTGGAATAGGAGACATACACAAAGAGCTGAGACTTCCTGGGGACATTTGAGGCTGGGAGACATGAGGTCAGGAGGAGCATCTCTCCTTGGGGTTGAGCTTGGTGAACCAAACCTCTCCACAGCCCTGAGCAGGTTTGTCCATGCCCAGCCCCTCAGGACTGGCAAGGCAGCGGTCTCTTCCCAGGTACCTGCAGGATTTACGCAGCTCTAATTTTCCATCCCACTAAAAACTGCGGATCTCACGGGAAAGCTGCTTTCCCACAAGACTTCCCGCTGAATCTTGCACATCCCATGGGGCTGCAGAACACCCAGCAAGCTCCAGTACGTGTAGGCTAAGCTAAATCCAGAAGCACAGAGGGTATTCCCAACAGGGGGTTCATTACCTGCTCTTGTGCACACAGCAGCTACCGTTTGTGCGGAGATGAAAACCCTGCTGGGATCAGCACACCTTTAATTAATGGCAATTTTGCAGAAAATACTGTATGTCCAAAATGACCCTGTGAAAAACTGAGGCATGCTCTCTTGATCTTTTTTTTTTTTTTTAATCACATGCACTGGGATTTACTGAAACATCTAGGCTGTGTTTTCTAAGCTTTAGGAGGCTCTTTCTATTACAAATCCATGGATTTTTATGCATTTAGTAATGTATTTCTGATGGAATTTTGAAACTGGAAAGAAGCCACTAGCGTGGACTCTTCAGGGCATCGCTCTTGGCACCTAAAGAAGGAAAAAAAATGCAGAGGGAAAAACTTAATGAAAATATATATTTGTATAAACAATCAATGAAGATCGCGTTTGTGTGTTAAACAACCACCTTGAAATTGGTCTGTCTCAAAGGACTGAGCAATTGCAGACTACCTTAGCATGAATGATTTATGACATTCATGAACTTGGCAACTGCATCAGTTTTCCTAAACCTGGCAGCAAACACCACCTGCATATTAAGTGAAGATTTATGATTTATAAAACTCACCTCATTATGCAGAGGAACATGAATTGTCTTATGTGTGCAGCCTATAACTCCCGGGACAGATGAAAAGGCAGCTATGACACACAATTTATGTGTTCTTGCCGCTGAAGTTGGTGAGGGAAAAACAGGGAGAATAACTAGGTCTTTGAGCCGGGTGTCTTCAAAGCTGTCCACGTGCCCTTCCCTCCCCCCAGAATGATGCTGTGGCTAAAATTGCCTGCTCTCTTGGAGGGGAAAAAAATAAAGCCTTGTGATGATTAATGGTGGAGGCCATTTGAATCAATGCGCTAAATGATGCCCTCCCTCCAAAAAAACGCAGGGAGAGGAAGCATCTGAGATGCCTCCATGGAAATAACACGCTTGGTGTTGAGCTCATTGCTCGTAATTTTCCCCACTCTGTCCTTTTCTGGACTTTCTAACCCAAGGACATAGGTTCCCAGCTTCAAGGAGTGAAGAGTTTTGGTCTCACAGAGACCAAAACATAGCATGTGGTTAAGCGTGGAGCTCGTGTCTCCCAGAAAGGACTGGAGCAGAAAGCACGTGAGTCCGGGGTGCAGCTGGTTCCCTCACTTTGGGTCAGGAGAGCATCTAAGAGGCTTGAAAACAGGCAGGGATGATGGACTGAAAAATGAGTGATATGATCCAAGGAGAAAATGCCACAGGGCAGAATTTACCCCTGATCTGGCTCCTCAGCCCTGCAGCGTGTTGCTAATTACACCCAGGGGTTTTGGCAGGAGAACGTGTGAAGACTTTGGGTTCGTAATTGGCCGCAGTGCTACTGAAATCAATTTAAGCCACCTCCATGCCTGGCCCGGCTGCTCGGGCCCACCCCGTGCCACGGTTGTCTGTGCAGGGAACTGGCCTGGGGAAAGCCAGCCTGGCAAAAAATGAAGGGGCAGAGACACCCCCAGCAACCAGGTCCCCTGGAGATCACAACATGGAGGTTTTGGTTGTCTCCTCCTCCAGCAACAAAGGGGTTGGCTTGTGCCGAGCATGTGGGTACCCTGGCGTGATGACAAGGCTTGGCTGAGTGGGAAGGCTCTGCAGGAGGTGAGGAGCTGGGGTGGAGGCAGTCAGGATGTGTTCTGCTGCCACTGCTTCAGGGGGATGCAATTCACTGTTTATTTTCTGCAGTAAAAACCTGCATTGAAGCTCTTCAAAATATATGTTGGTGCTACTGGAAAGGAGGGAGTCAGGACTGTGAATGATTTTATGTTTTCCTCCCTCATCATCTTATTGCCAAGGTAGCAGAGAAGGAGCTTTTCTTCTGTCTAAGCACAAATGGGGAATTTTTCTCCTCCAAATGTTACCCTTTTGTTTCACGCCTGTCTCAAGAGGCTGACTTCAAAATGAAATTGTTGTAACTGTACGCATTAAATAAATTGCAGGCGCTACCTGAGCCGGGCGTGTTGGCAGCAGCTGATCCAACAGGAGCTTCCTGGCACAGGCCCTGCCAGGCAGGGAAGAGTCTTTCTCTCCTGGCTCCCTATTCAAACAGTCAGCACAAAGCAAAGTGTGTTTGCACAGAGGAGCTGCACGAGGTTCACGGCATTGTAGCTCACAAAGGAAAGGACACGTATTTAGGAAATGACAAAAGAAAGAGTAAGTATCTATCAACGGAGTGATTTATATTGTTTTCAGAATAAAAAGCTGTATTCTTTCTCAAGAGACACAGACGCCGCCTTGGGACTTAGGCGCTGGCTGGGGAATTCTGCATCCGCCGAGCTGCACCAGGAATGGGAAGCGATGGTTCTCGGCTGGTGGGTACGGATTCAGAGAGCAGGTTAAACTAGCACAGGTAAAAGGAGAGTGGGCAATGGATGCAGTGGGGAACAGGCTCAGAGGGAGCAGTGCAGGTTCACCCCAGCAAAGCCATGTGTGTCACAGGCTCCAAAGCCATTTAATGAGGGAGAAATTAGGGAAGCAGAAATGGAGAAACACGTTTGGGTCTCATACTGGGATGCTGGAGGTTGTGCCGGAGTGGATGAGCCTATTCCGAGACACGGGGCCAGAGCAGGAGACTGGCGTTTGCTGGAAAACCCCACCATGAGCCAGGGGGAGAGGAGGAAGCCAGCCCTGCTCAGCAAAGGGCAGAGGGGAGAACTGCTGCCCGTGTGCATGCAACGTGAACCCTCAAAGGAGAGGTCCCCAGGGCCTTCCCCTGCCTTCGAGGCTGGTTGGCTGAGCCCTTCAACCTTCCCACCAGGGCAGAGCTTGGCTACAGGTGACCTTCAAGCCAGCCTGTCCTCTCAGCAGGGCTGAGACCAGCCCTTGGAGCCACAGGATCCTTCCCCAAACCACCCTTTCTTTGTACATCAGCCACCTCAGATCAAGGTAAATAAAAAAAAAAAATCCGCAGACTACAGCATTTGGAAGTTTTCATTTGTAACACACTAATTGCCCTCATTATTATGGTTCCTGGAGGCACCTCAGATTCTTATTACGGCAGCTGCAGTCGTGTAGGGGTGAGGTGCGGTTTGCTGCTCCCTCCAGTCTCCTGCATCCTCAGCTGAGTGACAGGTCTCTGCCACACACACTGTAGGAAGAAGGTCTGGTGAGCTGCTGGCAGACTCGCAGGCAGCCTTCACAACAGTCTCGGTGCGGGTTTGTTGCTTCTCTGTTGCTTCTGATTTATTTTGTGATGCTCTACAGGCTGACGCTTGTTGCCAGCCTCACTGGAATCATGGAGGTGAAAACAGGGAAGCCTCGAAGGATGCTGTGGGGTTGACCAGCTCTGTGTTGGATGCCCACCCCAAGCCCCCATGTCCCTGCTGTGATCCCCCCCGAGATGTCTACCTAGCCAAGCATCTGGCTGGTGGTTCATGACAACACCGGTGCATACAAACTGTTCAATACCCAAGCCAAAGAGAAACGCCTGCATGCCTTCCACCCCTGCAAATAGGAGGGCTTATTTTTGCCCTGCTGCCCTCTCCTCCTTGCTCCTGTATGCTGCAGCCCGCCTCTCCCGCAGCCAGCCCTTCTCTAAGTGTTTGGGGATAACCTGAATTCAAATACAACTAGTTCCTCCCGTGCACTGAGCATGGTGAGACTCGGTTTGTGATTCACCCTGACTCAGGGTGCAGGCTGATGCCGCGCTGTGTGTGATCCATCACTGCTTTTCCTATTAGGCTTCATTTTGGTGAGCAGGAAAGCGCCTGAAAGTGCCACTGTTTTGGCAGCTGCCTTGACGAGCCTTTTCACACCGGGTCACCTAAAGTCATGCTGTCATTGCTCAGGGTAATCCGGCACTTAGGAGCCGGAGAATAGGAGTTGCCCTCAAATCTCTGCTGGTGGGAAATAATGAAGGTGGAGGAGCTAGTGCAGAGCTCCCCGCAGGCCTTGTCACGCTGCTGGCAGCCCTGGCCCATCTAGGCGCTGGCAGTTGCCTCTGACGTGCTTCTTCCAGTGAAAACGGTGTGTAACCTCCTTGCATTTTTGCCATTTACAGTGACGTCCTTCTGAGACAGATGCCTACAGAGCTGACAAACGCAGCCAAGAGGCTTGAGGCTTTGCAGGAAAGAAGTTACAGCCCCACTCTGCTCCCACGGGAGTCAAGCAAATGCTCCGTTGCTGATCTCTGTGGGCGCGGAGACAGGACATCCACACAGACGCCCGCGTTTGCAGCTGCCAAAGGGCTGCCCCGCTGCGAGACCAGCCTCTGTGGTGCTTCAAAGCAGCCTGACGTCTGGCAACAGTTAACAGGAAAGAAATTAATTGGGTCCCCACAGGGCAGCTCCTTCGCACCGTTTCTGTGTCGCTGCGTTTGAGGCAGCTGGTGCCTGGTCCTCGCCGCAGACTGTCCGAGAGGAACCTGCCTTGCCGTGTACTCCACTCCCTGCCAGCCCTGGTGGATTTTCACCTAGGAAGGCTCAAGGGCAGGGAAGCGCAGGCCCAGGGCCTGATCATGCCTGATGCAGAGCATCCTTTGCAGCACTCGAAGCCATTAAGCTGGAAGCTCTGGATCTCTTGCAGGGAGCACCAAGGGGTACGGCCACGTGTTTTGTCAGTGCTGCTGGCCGCATAGCACGATTTGGGGAGTGGAGGGGAACACAAGGCAGATTGCTTCTAAGGGATCAAGGGGTGTGGGAGGAGGGGGGAGCACAAGTGGTGCAGCTGAGGGCGACAACTAAGGGCAATTTGAAGCTCAAAGCCAGGCTCTTAGTGAGCAGAAGGTGAGCATTTCAGCGGTAGGGACTGAATTTGTCCACTGGCCTTTCCCCGGAGGTTCTGAAGGGTTCCGAGGGCCCTTGCTGCTTGCTGTGCCTGGAAGGCAGAGGCACAGGCACTGACACCTAAAGTCAGCCAGCCCCCAAGGAGCTGTGCCCCAGGCCAATGTGAGCCACCTCTAGTCGCTGGGAGAATTTTGCGACCTTCAGAGCGGGAGGATTTCCTCTTTCTCGTGTTTTTACCACCTCTGCAGGGACTGCTGAAGCAGATCTGCCTGTTGATCTGTGAGTCGCTGTTTGAGCAGCCGCTGTCCCAGCCCAGGGTGAATTAAGCTGTCGTTCTCCCAGGCTTGTGATTCACGGGAGCAGCCTGAAAGCAGCGCTAGCACGGTTGGCTGCTGCCCCTTTCTGGCGACAGGAGAGGCTGACACTATAGGTACCCTCCTAACTTGCTATCTTAAGAGATGGCCCATCCCAGGACTCCCTGTTTACACAAGCAGATGCCTGAAGGATGAAATCAGGCTTTTGTGAGCCACGCAGAAAAAATCTGACTGGTCATCATGGGTGTCAAGGGTTACCGCACGCTAACCCCGGCTCCGTTGTACTGGTGGTATTCACCGGGCCCCAGTGATGGCTCCTGACCCAACACGAATGGGCCTGCAACAAGCAGCCAGGGTCTCATCCTGCCCTGCCTTTCCCCACCGCCTGACCACGGGCCGTTTCTGATCCCAGAGCCGCAGTACCGGCGGCTAGAGCAGGCCCGGCCCACGCTGCCTCGGCTGGAGAGCCGGTGCTGGCAGGAAGGATGCGCTCCCGTGGGCAGTGCGGGAGCCTCTGAGGAGCCCAGGGGCAGCCTGTGGCGAGGCAGGGAGCGCGTGTTGGCGGAGCACCAGGGCTGGGCTCTGCGCTTTCGCTGTGGTGTTTGGCTAAACGCGCCTTTGGGGGACGGCGTAAACCTGGCCCGGCTGGGGAAGAAACGAGGCGGCGCCGCGGCCAGAGGCCTGTTACGCGCCGAGCCGCCTCGGCCTGGCGTTGGGCCGTACCCCCAGCGCTCCTGGGGAGCTGCGCGCAGGCTCAGGCCTGCCCCGGCAGGCCCGGGGCTCACCCCCGCCTGCAGGGAAGGGGCTCGGGGCGGGCCCTGCCCCACGCTCCCGGGGGTCGTTCCGGCCGAAGCGGGAGGCCCGACAAGCCCCCGCACTGCGCACGCGCGCCGCCCGGCCTGACGCAAGGCCGCTGCAATCGCCCTGCGCTTTATCCTGTCCGACCTTGAGTGCGCGGCCGCCCGCAGGACCCGGGCTGTCCGCCGCCGCGCCGGTGTGCACTGGGACGCTTCGGCGCCCGCGCCGGGCTCAAATCCGCCCCGAGCGAGGTAGCGGGCCCTCGCACCATCTCAGAAGGACAGCGCGCAGCCGCGGCCTCAGAGCTAGTGCCGGAGCGGAGCGCTGAAAGCGAGGGGAAGGATCAGGCGATCATCGCGACAGCCCGCGCCGGGGGTCCTGCGACGCGATCTTACTCCCTCCCCTGCGGCCCACGTGGGTGGAGGTTTCCAGAAGAGCCGCGGCAGCGCGCGCGCCCCCTCGTCCCGCCGCCTGTCCGCTCCCGCCGCCCGCCATGCTCAGCGCCCGCCGCGCCGCCGCCCGCCTCCCGCTGCTCCTGCCGCGGGCCGCCCCCGCGCCCCCCGGGCTGGCGCAGGTGGGCACTGCGGAGGCCTGGTCGGGGGGGAGAGGCCTAGTGGGGCGGGAGAGGCCTAGTGGGACGGGGGAGGCCTAGTGGGGCGGGAGAGGCCTAGTGGGACGGGGGAGGCCCGGGGAAATAAGGGAGGCCCGGGGGGCCGGTGGGGCTATGAGGGCGAGGAAGGGGTTACGAGGACGGTGGGAGGGCCGCTGTCGGCGTGTGAGGGCCGATCGCGCCGGGGCCGGGCCTAGGCCGCTGGCCCGTTGCTCTGTCTCAAGTAGTGGCGACATTTAATTAAGAAAAGTGTTAGTCGTGGTGCCGGGCGTCGCAGCGGCCGGTGGGTGAGGAGCGGGGAGCGCTCTGGGAGGGTGTTCCACGTGCTTGGGCTTGTTTTCAAGGCGGTTTATAGTAAGATTTGCTCGGTTCCTTCCCGTGAATGTGATAGAGGAAATCAGGCTGGGAAAGGGACGGGAAGACAATTTCTGGACAGGCCCAGACACCAAGTCCTGTAGGTCTCTGTGCTGGGTGTGCTGGTTACCGTGTTCCCCACAGAGCAGGTCTCTGCTTCAGACTGTGGCTAGGCCAAGTGTCTTGAAAAAACAGCAAAATATTCACGTCTCGGTGTGGTCTTGTTTGCGTTAAGATATTTTGCTAAAACAGAAAAAAAGGATTGTGGTTTCAGAGTTCTCTAAGATACTGATTTGTACGTGCAAAGTTATGGCCCCTGCAACAACAACAAAAAAGAGTTGCGGCAAAATCTCAGCTGTGCATTTGTGAAGGGATGGAGTAGGTCATTTGTTGCTGACCATGCGTAAAGCCTTGAGAAATGGGGTTAAAGTTTATCTGCTGCTGTTCGTTGAAAGCTGAAGGTTCGGAGTTAATTTACAGATATGTCTTTTGCCTCGTAGCGTATTTGTAAGACTATTTTGTGTGAAGGAAAGAGCTCAGTTCTGGTAAAATATAAATCAAGATTATGGCAGATGATAAAGTGTAGAAATTGGGGTTTTATGGCGGTCTGAATCTTTCTCAAACTCTTCCTTAGTTTGCACTTACTTTTTTGAAAAGAGCATTGTAGTAGGACTATGTGGCTTCAGAAGTTTTTACCTTTGAAAGCCGTGGCTTGAAGACTGCTTGAGATTGAAAACTAAATTTTCATTGTCATGTCTATATTTTATAGACATTCTGGAATGGCCTCAGTCAAAATGTTCTCAGAGCAGCATCCAGCAGAAAATATGCGTAAGTATTAACTTGTTTTTTTCCTATTTGGCTGTTTGATGTTTATATTTACTGTCCTCCCCATACCAGAACTGGTTACTGGAGTCAGAGATGGAGCAACAGAGCAAAACCAGCACGGTAAAACTAGAACCTATGCATATTACTTTTCTAAAGCTGCTTATTTATCTCTTTGGTTTTTTTTGCCTGGGGCACTTTGAATTGTTCTTCCCCCCTTCTCCCACCAGCAGCAGCGTCCACCAAATGTGGATTGTTGAGATTTATTTTTAAAAGAAAACAGAAACAAAGAACCAACCAAACAAAAGACCCAAATGTTGATGGAATAGGATTGATTTCAAACAGCTTGTGCATTTTAGTCGCTTGGTTTTTTTGTTATAAGATAACGGGAAAAGAGTAGCAGTTAGTTGTGTAACTTCGATGTTTTGTGGCGGATGCTGATTCAGGACATGGGAATGTTTGTGTTAGGAAAACTGCGCAGTTCCTGTTCGTACAGGCAGTCTGAGCAGCTGCACGTTTCCAAGATCCCTGCTTTGTGTTGTCTGAACTGAAGTTAGGGCGACTCGGTGTCCTGGGAAGTGAGAAGGCGATAACCGTGGTCCTTGTCTGTCTTCAGTGTGTGTTCTCCATCCCAGGATGTGATGTGGCTTTGTTTATAAGGCAAAACTGACTCAGGAGTTCTCTCTAGCCTCGAAAAGGGTAATACAGACCTCCGAGGAAGGGGGGGGAAATTCAGCTTTGTGTTGTGTAAGAACCACTCCCATTTTTCAGAATTAATCTGTTCCTACTCAGGATCAAAAAGTTGCTTCTCTTTGGCTCTGGCTCAGAGAACCCCACATGGGTTGAGTAATTGGTTGTCTTTGTACATTCTTTTGTTCCTGCTGAGCAGCAATGAATAAACCAATGCAATTTATTATTAACATTCTGACTCCAGGTGGCTGTTTTCAAACAAATGTGAACATTGCAAGTAACCCAAAACAAGGCTTGTCTGTGCAGTGACAGAATTAGTTACAACTTTGTTTTATGTCAGAATCTTAGAGGGTGTTAAAAATACATGTAGTAAAGATTATTCTGGCGAAAAATAACATTTTATATGTTTATTTAAACAAGCAAGGATTTACTCATAAGCGATCTGATTGAAAACAGAGGCACAAGGTTAAATTCCTGTGCAAGTGTCAGAGAAAACCTTAGGTCAGAACACGGTGTGTATTTGTGTCAATACCTAGTGAAAAACCGCTTTGTCCTGTCTTCAAGGTAGAAAGGTTTTTGCTCTCTACTTATATTAGTAGTAATTTTCTTTTTCCCATAATACGCTTTACAGCTCAGAAGCAATTAAAGGTGCTGTTATTGGAATTGATCTGGGGACAACAAACTCCTGCGTGGCAGTTATGGAAGGAAAGCAAGCGAAAGTAAGTAAAAAATTAATGCCAGCTTGTATTGGCAGCATTAGAAGTTGAACGACCAAAGCAGGGCGTTTTTTGATGGTGTCCCATTGCATTTTTTTTTACACAGGTGCTGGAAAACTCGGAAGGTGCCAGGACAACACCTTCGGTGGTTGCGTTTACGGCCGACGGCGAACGCCTGGTTGGGATGCCAGCCAAGCGGCAGGCGGTGACAAACCCCCACAACACCTTCTACGCGACCAAGCGTCTCATCGGGCGGCGCTTCGATGACTCTGAAGTGAAGAAGGATATGTGAGTGAGGGGGGAGAGCAGTTCCATGCCCAGCGGGAATGCACAAAATGCAGCGCTGTATAACCTGATAAATATAACCCTGTAAAATGCTGTAAAATGTCACCCTCTTTGGGGCGCAGTAGTTACGCCCTTGTGTCTCAGAGGCTCATTGCTCATGTTGTGAGGGCCAAGCTGTATTATCGTAGAATGGGTTGGGTTGGAAGGGACCTTTAAAGGGCATCTCATCCAGCCCCCCTGCCCTGAGCAGGGACATCTGCAACCAGAGCAGGTTGCTCAGAGCCCCGGCCAACCTCACCTGGGATGTTTCCAGGGATGGGGCAGCCACCACCTCTCTGGGCAACCTAGGCCAGGCTCTCACCACCCTCACAATAAAGTATTTCTTCCTAATACCTACTCTAAATCTACTCTTCTTCAGTTCTACTACATTAGTTACTGATCTTTTTAAGGTTTTCAGAGAAGTCAAAGGTCCACCATTCAGTCTGTATTCCCCCACAAGCCTTGGTGATGCTGTGCAGAATGCTCAGCATCTACCAAAGACTTCTCTCATTCTTAAGGGTATTTACGATGAAAGCTGTACAGTTATAGCTAAAGCTTGTGATTAAATGATAGAGCTGATTAAAAGCACAGGTAGTATATTGATACTTCTGGGACTCGCTGGATCTGAGGCTGCTGTTGACAAGTTCGATTTTCTTTGTCTGGAGCTTGACCACGTTCATCTGACGTTCATCGCAGGGGTTTTGTGCTGTATGCTGGTACAGAAATTGAGTGTGGAATTCTCTTGGTTTTTTTAGTAAGAACGTTCCATTTAAAATTGTCCGTGCCTCCAACGGTGACGCCTGGGTAGAGGCTCATGGGAAGCTCTATTCTCCAAGCCAGATCGGTGCCTTTGTGCTGATGAAGATGAAGGAAACTGCAGGTTGGTACAGTTTGGTCTTTGCTGTCTGCACACGACTGTGATGCTGGTGTTGGGCCGTGGGAAGTGAAAGCGCGGCAGCCATAAAAGTGTATTTTTTTGCTGTGGGGATCCTTGGGTAGCTAAGCCTTAAATGTACAGTGATGGGCTGTTAAAAAGCCTTGAGGGAGATCGGTGCCTACCTCACTCTGGGAATTTCAGCAAGATACTAGTGCTTTACTTAAAATGTGTTCTTAGCGGAACCAGATATGGATTGAGTCGGTACTCTGTTTTAATTGGATCGAACACATGCTCAGAAGGGGGAGCTCCTTGTCCTGTGAGCTGCAGTCCTTGTGCCTCCCAGGCTGCAGCTGAGCACGGTTTGGGGTGGCTTTGTTCTTACTCAGCTTCTGGCTATGTGGCAAGAAAGGGAGTGTTCCAGGGGCCCGATTGTTGGGTTGAATGAATAGCTTCTTAGCTAGTGGTGACTTTAAATCTTCACTAGGGGAACTTATCCATTGGTCTGAAGACTTTTTTTTTCTCTTCTTTTCAATTCGTAATGTGTTTTCTGGAGAAAACGGAGTATAACACATAGAGATAATGGCCAGTAGCTGCCTTCTGCAGCCTCACTTGCTAAACTTGCATCCGGTGAGAAGTGTTAGGTCTAAAGGTTGTTGCTGAAGCTTCGTCAAGAGTTTTTTTTCAGTATTAGGTCCTGGACAGTTGCTGAGGCTCCAGCCAAGAGTGCAGTATGAGTGTGTGGTATGTGATGAATCTGACTTACTCTGAGGATGGTGCTCCTCTGCCTTAAGCAGGGGTCTGCTTCCTGCTGACATTAGTACATGTATGTTATTTGTACTGTGTAAAGGTTACCTACAGCGCACTAGAAACAGGATGAAAATGAGTTGTTTTTAAGTGCATCACACTTTGAACACTCCGAAGAAATGGAGACTAGTCCCACACACTAAAAAGACGAGCTCTTGGCTGAATTCTCACTCACAAGTGGTGTCCAGTCACTGATGGAATTGCAGAGGTGCTTTGTTGTTCTGTCGGAAGTCTACAAACTACTCCATGTTATGTGGAAGGGCTTGATTTCTACACAACTCTCTTGCGTCTTTCCAGAAAGCAGCAAGTTCCTGGGCAGCAGGAACAGAAAGCTTTCCAGAAAGCAGACAGTTCCTGTCTTCTGTTCTTAGTTCAGGAAAATTATTTCCGACCACATAATAACAATAACTTGGTGGTATTCTTATCCCGTAAGGATAATTTCTGTTTCATCTCCTTTTTCCTCCAGAAAATTACCTGGGACATTCGGCAAAGAATGCTGTGATCACAGTCCCTGCTTACTTCAATGATTCTCAGAGACAGGTACTCACTAAGCTGTAAGATCTGGGGGGGGGTTTATAAGTCGCCTTCAGTTTCTCTCAGTGGTCATTCTTCCTCTTTTCCTTTCAGGCTACAAAAGATGCTGGGCAGATCGCTGGCTTGAATGTTCTGAGAGTGATTAATGAACCAACAGCAGCTGCGCTTGCCTATGGTCTGGACAAGTCTGAAGACAAAGTGTAAGTGCCTGTTGACAACACCTTCCCTCTCTTCAGTGAGCGTGCTGTAATTTGCTTAGGAAATGCCTCTTCTGCTTTCTGCATTTTCAAATCATGGGTTGGAGTTCAGCCAAAGTAGACTCACAGCTGTGAGTCAGTGCTGTGTAACGTCACCCCTGCGCTGTGCCAGCTCTACTCGTTAAAGCAAGCGAGTTCCTAACTTGCACCTACAACTTAATTAAAGCTGAGTGTCAATTTAATTAGCTACTGGTAGCAGCGGTAGGTGAGGCTTGGGGCAGCTGGGTCAGAGGTTGTCACCATTGGTGCTGAAGCAGAGGTTTGGTGCCTGGTAGCCACAGCTGCTGTCTTCTTCCCTGGCCGTGCTCAGCCTTCTGTCGCTGTCAAGGGTGGGCTTTTGTTACAGATTTTGTATTTCTGAGGTAGACTATAGTTCTGTGAAAGCCTCACCCTTTCAAAAACATGTTTCATAATGGTTCTGGTGTCCCTGCCCTTGTCACTGGGTGTGAGCGTGTCTTGTTTTGAAGAAGGAGCTGCCCTCTCTGAAAAAACGGGCAAGGTTAAGCATTGTGTAGCACATCTTTAGAGGAGACTCCCACGTGGCTTCAGAGAGTGCTCAAGGAGTGCGTCCACTGTGTAATTTATTTACCACTGTCTTCAGAGAGGCTTTTAGCTTTTGTGGACAGCAATGTGAATTCTGCACACTTCATCTCCTGAACAGAGTGAATTTTGAGCCACGCAACTGTCTAAAAGTGATTTTTTTTTTTTTTTTTTTTCTGCCTCTGTTCTTGTAGCATTGCAGTCTACGATTTGGGTGGTGGCACTTTCGATATTTCCATCTTGGAAATCCAGAAGGGAGTCTTTGAGGTGAAGTCCACCAATGGTGACACTTTCTTAGGTGGAGAAGATTTTGACCAGGCGTTGCTACAGCATATTGTTAAAGAGTTCAAGAGAGAGGTAAGGTATCTCATCGCATTCTATCTTGTGTTACGCTGGATTTCAACCTCACTTCTATGGAAAGATGGGAATTTTCTTAAATTATTGGGACTCGGTTTGTAGTCTGTGGCAGAATTGAAATTTAAGAGTGTTAGGCACCTGTTAGCCTGGCCTCCAGTTCTTACACTTGTTTTCAAGGTGGAATGTTCCTCGTCTGGAAAGCAGAATAGCAGGACTTCTGCCCTTTTTTTTTCTCTAGGACTATCCTATGCTAATCTGCTTACTTTTAATAATAAGTATCTGTAATGTAATTCCCATTCCTTCGCCAATCCAGCCTTGCCTTTGTGATGCAGCAGCTTTTCTAAGCTTTAATCAGTTACTCACTGTATAATTGCTATCAAAGGAGAGCGGGCTAGCAGATGTTCTTGAAATGCTAAATACATTTGCCAAAGTGAGAGAAGTAAGCAGAAATGCACGTATCTGGCTGCATTTCTGCAAACATCCTCACAGTCGAGAGCGATGGGAAGGTGAACTGCAGTGAAGGAGAGCTCTGTGCAGTGCTAACGCGTGTTGTTTGTCGCTCAGATGGGTGTTGACCTGACTAAAGACAACATGGCCCTTCAGAGGGTGAGGGAAGCATCAGAGAAAGCCAAGTGTGAGCTTTCCTCGTCTGTGCAGGTAGGTGGCTGGGTTCAAAGCAGTCCGGTAAAACACTGGTATGCTGAGTTTTGCGTTATTTTTGTTTACCAAGCTCTGTGAAATCGCTGGGTTTTTTTCTTGTGGTGGCAGAACAAGCTTTTGTGTAACCAAATCGCATCATTTTTAAAGTCCTGCAGCAAAGTAGACTGTTTAGGAGCACAGTTAGTTGTCAGAAGCTGAATATGTGAGAATGTTAGTGGGTGCTGGGTTTTGCCTTTCTTCTGGCACCACGTTTTCTCCTCTTGCAGGGAATGTGACCTTATTTCCAGCTTAAGTATTTCAGAAAGATGAAATCAGGGAATTGAGCTGCAGCTAGTACTGCTGGGTTACTGGAAGCACTTACAGCTTTGTGCAAGTGGTTCCAAAACCTCATTCCACTGAAACAGCTAATTTGTCTAATTACAAGAAATCATTTCTCTACAGAATCTTTGCTTATTTGCCTATAGAAGAGTTGCTGAGACAATGGGCAACATATACCCCCCCCCCCCCCTTTCTTTATTCCCAACCATTTTGTATATTAATGCATTCAAGCATGTCTTTTATTCACTTCTGAATAAGGAGCTGGAGAAGCAGCAAGATGGGGGTGTAATAGTCTTGCCCAAGTGAAATTAAGGTCAATTATATAGTAATTGAAATGGGGACTCTGCCAGTTTCTAGGTTCTGAATAAACATAATTTTTTTTCGATGGTGGTCTTTTTGTTGGCCAGTGGGGAGCTCATAGCAAGGAGTTGAGGCCAGTCACAATGGATGCATAGTTCTGCCAGAGACATAGCGGGCTCTGTTTTACTAGCTCAAGAGTTGGCAAATTCAGGCTGCTCATACCAGGAAAAACTGAATTCCTTAACTCTTTAGCAGTGAAGGGAAAGCAACTTGCTTTTGGCCCCGTTTTCCCCTATTATTTTTGACCACGCTATTTAAAAAACGAATGCACACCTCCAGTCAGTGACAGGAGTTTAGTTCTCTTAATCTCTAGAGCTTAAAGCATTAATGTTTTTAATTGCTTTGGTTTATAGTATCTTCTGATGTCAGCATGACTCAGTACTTGATGGCTTCGGTGTAAGATTTGCTTTAAAAATCCACCGTATGAATTTATAAGATGGTCCACAAATAGCCATGAGAAGTGGGGATTATGGTCCCTGGCCCTGATGAGCCTTGTGTTAAATGGCAACGGACTGGCTGTTGAACAGGAGTTTGCTTGCCTTTAGAAAGCACTCGTCAGTTATTTCCTTTAAGTAGCTTCCATTACGTGAAATATTAGTCAGTTGGCAAATTCTTTTTGAACTCCGGAGGTGGGCTTTCTTCCGTGTGGTGCTAAAGGCAGGGGATTAAGTTTGTCGCTTCTGATGTTTCAGGTGGTACCTTCTGGCTAGGATAGAAATTAAATTGTTTTGCTTAATGATAAAAGACCTCAAAATAACAGAATATTAAAATTGGAGCTTAACAGTTGTAACCGTGAGATGTGTAATGAAATTATTTTGTTATCTCTTGTCTGGAATGTCAAACATAAAAGCGGCCTGCTGCTGGCTTAGAGACCGGGCTGTTGAGGGAACAGGCACACGGATGCTGCAGTACGGGCAGAACAGAACCAAAAACTTGATCCAAACGCTGTGTGTAGCTGCCTTATTTCCCATTCCTGTTTTTCACTTGGTGTTCTGTGTGCTGCAGACTGATATCAACTTGCCGTACCTCACTATGGATGCCTCTGGACCAAAGCACTTGAACATGAAGCTGAGTCGCTCACAGTTTGAGGGCATCGTGGCCGATCTGATCAAAAGGACGGTAGCGCCATGCCAGAAGGCCATGCAGGATGCTGAAGTCAGCAAGAGTGACATTGGTGAAGTCATCCTGGTCGGTGGCATGACCAGAATGCCAAAGGTATGAGATAAGTCGCTGTTACAGGCAAAGCTGGCCCAGCTCCCCCGTGTTCTCTGTTAGGGGTGATAGGTAACAGAAAGGTTGTGAGTCTCACCTCAGAGCTCCAGCAGCTGGATGCCCCAGGAGCAGAGCAGCCACACGAAGTAATTGCATGAAAGCAGCAGCGAGGAACTCTCTGATCCGGTTTAATTAGCTCAGCTTGGATCTGGAGGCTGTAGCTGAGGTGCACTGTGCAAAGGCAAGTGAGGAGGTATCAGGAGTTGAAAATTCAGCTTGACTTTCTGATGTGGACTAAACACGTGTGTACACCACTCTCCAAAGGTACAGCTCAGGATCATCAAAAATCTCGTTCTGTAGGGATCAGTTGGGCTTGGACTGTTCGCTTGTTAAAATCTGTGGTTTGCGGCTCCTTTCTAGGTGGTCCTGCTCAGGATTGGTTTGGGATTTGATGGTGGGGTTTTTTTCCTCTGTGTTAAATGAGGCTGGTGGCTGGAGGTGATGTTAGGGTCTGCAGAAGGTCACCCAGGCAGGGGAACCTGAGCAACAAAATAAACAGAAGCTACTGCTCTGGCCAAAGCTCAAGTGGAGTAACTGTGCTGTACCTTCCCAAAGCCAGTGCTCCTCCAGCTGGGTAAGGGGAAAGCGGTGTGGTTAGCTGCCTATCAAGGGATGAAAACCACTTCTAGAAGTGGGGAAGCCCTTCCTGAAACATCATGTATCCTTTGGGAGTGGAAGGCAGTACTTAAATATTGATTTGTACTTTATTTATTTTACTCCCTATTTATAACCACAAGCATCTATGGCCTTGAGCTTACATAATGCCTTCCTGAGTGCCTGTAGTTACAGCTCTGGCTGCAGGGTGGGTGAGGGTATGTTGTACACAGTGCAGAGCCTTCGCTCGTGTACGTTGATACATTTGCTTCACCCTGCTAGGAGGGAACAGGCCTTCTCTGGAGCTCTCACGTGGCCAGTGCTCCAGGAAACGTACAGCGGGTGCTTAGAAGTCCTGTTTGTACTCTAAAATACACCTCCAGACTTGCACTTAATTATATGCTCGTACATAAAGTGTCTTCCTCCGTAATGCGTGCTCCCGGCAGATGGCTCTTGGCTGAAGCGCAGAGGAGGTGGACATGTGCTTACAGCGCAGTTTTCCAGGCACATCTCGATGTGCTGATGGGGCCTCACACGTGTACTCGGAGAGAGGGGAAGCTGCGGGCGGGAACCGCGTCCCACACCCATCCCTTGTAAGGCAGAGGAGCGACTACTGAGCTGTGCTGTGCTGCAGACACCGCGCTGCATTCCCGTCTGGGCTCTTCAGCAGTGAATCTGTTGCAGTTGTGGGCACATCCTTCCGAAAGGGCAGAGCAGTGACAGTAACGCGGCTCCCACTGTCTGCTGAATCAGCCCATCTACTTCTCTGGTGGAACAGCCCATTAAAGAGTTTGAAGATAGTTCATTCGGTTTGGGTTTTCTACCTTTATTACACACAAACAAGGTGAACTGTCCTCCTGCTCTGGGTATTTTTTGCCTTCCCTGTGCCCTTCCCCAGCTGTCCTGTCCTTGACGGCTGTGTTCTGCCCACTGTTCCTTGTACAAGCTCATGGGGAGCAATCCTTGACTCCTGCTCGACAAACATGGAGTCCTCCCTTCTGAATATGGCTGGGCTGCAGGAACGGGTTTGATATAGGCTGGCTTGCAGCTGGCAAACTTGATGGAAGACAATCTCCAGAGAAGGGGTTGTCTAGACTGAAATGAGTGCATTTAATGGGGTGTGTAAAAGATGGGGAGTTAGGGAGCAGTCACGAGCCTGAAGCTTAGCACTGCTGGCCTGCCAGAGGATCCCGTGGCAGCAAGAGCATGAAGATACAAACCCTTAGCCAAAGCTGGCGTGTTCTTGTGGCCGTGGCGCTGGGCGGTGGTGGTTCACTCTGCCTACGGGCTGTGCTTTCTCTCCATTCAGGTGCAGCAGACTGTTCAGGAATTGTTTGGCCGTGCTCCTAGCAAAGCAGTGAATCCTGACGAAGCTGTTGCCATCGGGGCAGCCATTCAGGGTGGCGTGTTAGCTGGTGATGTTACTGATGTGCTGCTGCTGGATGTAACTCCCCTCTCCTTGGGGATTGAGACGCTGGGAGGTGTCTTCACAAAGCTCATCAACAGGAATACCACCATACCGACTAAGAAGAGCCAGGTACAAACTGACTCTAGATGGGTGAGGTTTTTGTGGTGGTCTCAAGCACCCAGTGAAGGCTACCCAAAGCATCCCGGTAGATAGTCTTGTCTCCCCCTCATCAGGCAAGGAGAAGCAGCATAGAAATAGCCACGGAGCTGATTATTCGTGTGCCTAAGAGGGAAGGTAAATTGAGCTAATGTGTGTCAAGCAACCCCAGGGTGTCTGCAGCCCGGTCAGCATTGCAGTGTGCGTGCCATGATGTTAACTGTCAACACATCATTCTGAAGAAGACTTATGTGGAGACCTTTTGAAACTGAGCACCACACCCATGTGAGACCACCTTTCTTGGTCTCTGTGCCTCAAAAGGGATTTTTCTAACTTTTCCTCCTGTGTTGTAAGGCCCTGGTAGACTTGGGTGTGATCCTTCGGCTTTGCCTCGCCTGGGTCTGCTGGCGTGTGCTCTTACTGATAAGCCTTGTCCCAGTTGGGGTGTGGGGTTGGGGCAGGAGCTCTGCTGCTGGGAATGTGTCTGCCTGCCACCAGAGCTTGCTGCTGGCGTGGCACTGCCCCTTTGCCTGTCCTCAAGCACATGCAGGACGAGGTGCTGGTGAGCTCGGCTGTTTCTAGTCTTGGTGCCTCAGTGTTTTGTGAGAGAAAACAGAGGAACAACAAGCACTTAATGATTATCTCTTCTAAGTAGCTTTTCTTCTATTTTTTTAGCTTGTTGTTTAGTCAGCTTGTAACTGTATCAGTTCAGGTGTTGCCATTTTCTGGCCATCCAGTAACTTTCTGTTCCTTTTCTGCAGGTGTTCTCTACAGCTGCTGATGGGCAAACTCAAGTGGAGATTAAAGTGTGCCAGGGAGAGAGAGAAATGGCTAGCGACAACAAACTCCTTGGCCAGTTCACGTTGGTACGTCTGCTACTCAGTATTCATGACCTTCGACTTGACCTTCTTTGAGAAGTTCAAAACCTTCTCCATTTCAGTTGACCCCTGAAGGCAGTGCTGAGGAGGAATCTTCTTTCAGAAGACATTTGACCCAATTTGTAGTAAAAAAAAGTCTCTAAAGGCACAGCCTAGTTCTGGGACAGCCTTGCAGTGGCAGGGGAGCGACTAGCATGTCCATGGAAAAGGGGCTTATTTAGCAACAAGTCAGAGTCTGTGTCATCTTGAAACCAAACCTGGGGGCTACCTCTCGTGGTGTCTGTGTGCTTGTCCTGGCTAGAAATCTGTATCCTGTTAACTCTGTCAAGACACTACTAAATCACGGTGTCATGCCAACAGATACTTAGAGGACTTAGCCCTGAGGGTTAGTTAATAGTTGATTAAACTGTCAGATCATCAAGATAACGTGCCCAGCACTGGAGCCTCATACCCTGAGCTCGTGTCCATCTGGGAGCTAATGGCTAAGCGCTTCTCCTCCTCAGGTTGGGATTCCTCCAGCGCCGCGTGGAGTGCCCCAGATCGAGGTCACGTTTGACATTGATGCCAACGGTATCGTTCACGTGTCAGCCAAGGATAAAGGCACCGGCCGCGAACAGCAGAGTAAGTGCTCTGGGGAAGGAGGAAAGGTGTGGAGTGGTGAAGGTCCACAGCGCTCTGGGAGTAACCAACCCTGGGTGACTCCAGAGGGGATGGAGTACTGCCGTGATGAGCATCCCGTAGTCCAGGGGTGGGGACCGTGCCGCTCATTAACGCTGAGGATGACAGGAGCAATCTCTTGCCAGTGCAGTATAGATGCAGTTGAAGTCATCTTGGGCTAAGTGCCTCCTGTGGAAAGGAGGACAAGGAGTTACTGCAAGATGATGTGGGAAGATGGAGAAGTGACAACTGACCTGTAGTTTCTTGTAAGGAAGTAAAGCTGCTGTAAACGTGGCACTCTGTTCCCCTCTCGGGGCACCTGCTGGCAGCGATTGCCACCAGCGGATGCCCCCTCCTTGCAGATCAGGCAGAGATGAAGCATCTGCCTATCCCAAAGCCAAGGAGGTCCTCGCTGGCAGGGTTTTACCATCTTCCAAGTCACTTTGTACTGTGACAGCCCTTCCTTGGTCTCGCTGTCTGCTGTGATCACCATCGCAATGTTTTGGCAGAGTGCAACTGTTGTGCCTCAGTCCTCGAGAGGTGTTGGGGGCACAGGTTGGCTAACAGGGGGCTCACAGGTGTTTGTGGAGCAGTGCTCCTGCCACTTCACAGGCGTGTCCTGTGTCACTGAGGAGCTCGGAGCAGTGATGTTCTTGCCCTATGTCACCCTGAAGGGACAGAAATTGGGTTTGGGAATCCAGCACCTTGTGCAAGTTGTTCTCGAGCTGTGCTCTGGGCACGCTGTTCTTTGGGAGGGCCCTCTGCTCGCACGAGACGAGACCGCTGTCTGTCTGCGGCTGCCCACGTGAAGGTGCCAGCTTTTAAGGGAGAGCTCGAAGGAGGAAGATGTCCGTTGAATCCAAGGCATGTGTCACGTACAGCTGAACAGATCAGCCCTGTGCTGAGACCCTATTTTGTTTCCAATTACTCCATTACAGAGGTCTTGAAACTCAGGTATTTTGAAGCAGCAGGTATTTTGCGTAACCACCTTGTTCATTTTTGTCCATTTAGGCTGGAAATGTCTCTAACTGGCAGGAGGCTTGGGGACTTCAAGCTGTCAGTATATTTTGCTCTGTGGTGCAATGAAATGTTAGGCCCGGTGTTCTGGGGTAATTAACGACACGGTTGGCAATTTCTAAAGCTCTGTTGTGGGCTCCGAAAATTAATTTGAAGCATTAGTAGATTCCCCTGACAGAAAAGAGATCTCTTTTGTGCCTCTGACTGGGCAGCCTCTATACAGCCCTTCACTTGTTTGTTGGAGGCAGCCAGTTGAGCAATCGAATGTGTGCTCCAGTTAAGAAAACTGTTGTTAACTCTGTATTGGCAGCTGGAGGGTATATGCTGGTCTTCACCATAGTGGCCTTTAGCACAAACTTATTTCCAAAAGCACACTGCTTGTTACTTTGATTTCCGTGTAGATTTTCTATGTGTGGTAGCTTCCAGCTCTGAGTAAGTGCCTCCTGGTAACAGGCAAGCAGGACTTGTTAGCTGCCTGTCTGGAAGCAGACACGCTCCTAATTACAGAGCTGAACTCCTCGTACCACGTCTGCGTCCAGAGGACTCGTAGACATTCAGAGTTTTGTGTTGTACTATGGACAAATACTATGAAGAGAACCTCATTCTCCTGAGGACCCAAGTATAACCATTTGGTGGCTTTTAACTTGGCAATATTGAGGGTATTGGTCCTCTCTTTCCCAATGAAATGATGCTTTACTGCAGAACTTAGCTTACATCTAGGCTATGTTTTCTGGCTTTTTGGCACAAATGGAGAAAAATAAGGGACCTTTTGAACCTCACCTGTAGAATTAGATCCTGTTGTCTTGTCCTGCTCCCAGCCTGGGCTGCTTTCCAACAGTGAAAGGAATCTCTGCCCTGGTAAAGCGATTCTCTCTGGATTATTTTTGTTGTTGCGGGGGGAGGGTGTTTGCTGTTTTTCATTTTTGTGTTTTTAACCTGCTGCAACATTCCTTTGGTTTGAGGGCTTTGTGTCCTCCATTGCCAGGAGGAATAGCTGAGGAACGGTCAAAGTGAGTTGCAGACCAGTGGATGGGGAGCATCCGGCAGAGCTGGGGAGCTTGCTGATCCAAGATGTCAGGCACTTACTTTGCTTGCAGCACCACTGCCTCTTCAAAGACCGGCTGTCTTTGTACTGCCCACGGGCTCTTCATGGTGCAGAGGCCCTAAGCAAGGCTGCTGCCAAGGGTTTGGGAAATAATACTTCTTCTTTCCTCAAAGCTGAGAGGACATTCATTATTGATGTTTCTTCTCTACTGCAGTTGTTATCCAGTCTTCTGGTGGCCTTAGCAAAGATGAAATTGAGAACATGGTGAAGAATGCAGAGAAATACGCAGAGGAGGACAGGAGGAGAAAGGTAACGTGGCTGTTAGGGTGTCTTCCAGCCAGCAGTGCACCTGCTGGGGGCTGCAGTTCCGTGCTGTTAACTGTGCCCGCCTTTGGAGGAGCTGAAGGCTCAGGCCTGTGGCTTGTGCAGACATCTGCTTGCTTCCTTATATTCAGTTTACACTCCAGAGCTGGAAGAAGGTCTGTGCAGAGGTATTTACCTTCTTGCTCTCTACAATGCCCTGAAAGGAGGTTGGAGCGAGGTGGAGGTCAGTCTCTTCTCCCAAGGAACAAGTGACAGGACAAGAGGTTTAGGTTGGACATGAGGAAACATGTCTTGCCCAAAAGGGCTGTGAAGGGCTGTGCCAGGCTGCCCAGGGCAGTGGTGGAGTCCCCATCCCTGGAGGGGTTTCCAAGCCGTGGAGATGTGGTGCTGAGGGATATGGTTAAGTGGTGACCTGGCAGTGCTGGGGGAACAGTTGGACTCGAAAATCTTGAAGGTCTTTTCCAACCAAAACGATTCTGATTCTGTGTGTGTTGTCTCTTCAGTAAGGTATTTTTCTCTGCCACAAGCACAGCCTCATGTCCAACTGCCCCTGCAGCCCACCACAGCTTGAAGCCATGCCAAGAGAGATGCACATCCCAACTGGCAGTGGTTCAACAACTGACAGAGACATTAGAAGCTCTCACGTGTCATTCATTAGGATTCAAACCTGTCTAATGCTCTCCAGTCTGGCCGTACGGGCACGGCAAAGCCCTGGTCCCCTGGGCACCGGGAGAGCTGCCATCAGTGCCCCTGAACCCCTGACCAGGCGCTTCTGCAGGTCCTTCCCCTTTCTCTTCTGAGGATGAGGCAATCTGGAGCTTGAAATCAGAGCAGCTGCTGAAAATAGCTTTAATATTCTCATTTGGGATGATTTTAAGCTCCAAAGGTGGTCACCTTCCCCACGGCTTCAGCAAACGGAGCAAGTTCACCCATGTATTTCCATGATCTTTCTTCAGGAATTGCTGCTCACACAAAGCATCATTTAACCTGAGAACCTACAAGCACACATGACCTGGGTGCTGCTTTTTTCCTCAAGTAACTTGGAGAAAAAGCCTCTATTTTCTGACACTTGTTTTCATCGAGGCCTGTCCTTATGTGACCTGCTGGGAATTAATATCTGGGAGCAGCTAAAATCTGTGGTCTGATGAGAAGAATAAATATTCTGTGAAATTGTGGTATTGCAAATTTGAAGTCAAATGGCACTTATGCCTGTAATCTGTACTTGACTCACTTGTGTCATCTTCACATCTGCAAGCACATCAGCTCCTCCTAGGAACCATTCCAGGGTCCAGGCTATCCCTGCCCATCCCTCCGGCACACACTGCCTGTGCCTGGCAGACAAAACACCACCCCTCTGATGCCAGAAGTGACGTTTCACCCACAAAGAGACATTCTTTTCTTCTAATAATTGCTTTAGTGGAAAGAACTAGTCCCTTTCCCATCTTTCCCACCAAATCCTAAGGGCTATAAACTCCTTTCAGTAAGGGCTTCATTCCACCAAATCCTGGGCAGAGCATTCCCCAGGTGGATGGGTGCTCAGATAACTCCTACCAAATATGTGTTCTTGGGCCATGGAGCTCATTCCCTCTCTCACCAGGGCATTCTCTAACCATGAGTCATGCCAGAAGCTCCCCAAATGCCAGAAACTCTGTCCTGGTTATCTCAGTAAGTATTCACTGGCACAGGGTGCCCAGGGAGGTTATAGATGCCCCATCACTGGAGGAGTTCAAGGCCAGGTTGGAGGGGGTTTTGAGCAACCTGGTCTAGTGGGAGATGTCCTTGCCCATGGCAGGGGATTTGGAACAAGATGAGCTTTAAGGTCCTTTCCAGCCCAAACCATTCTGTGATTTTCAGATATTGAATTCTCAGCTGATTCACACGTGAACACTTTCCCCTCCTTGCTTCCTCAGGACAGGGTGAAGGGTTGAATGCATCATTAATGTGATTCAGACAGTCACATTGCACCAAAGAAATACTAAAAACCATCACGCTGATGCATCTCCTGGTCAAGCAATAGCAGCTCTCCCTTTTTTTCCCCAGGTGAAACAGCAAATACAAAAGCAGCGAGAAAAGAGCAAAACCACAGGCACCCCTTTCTCCCGTCGCAGCTGCCCATCAGGGCAGAGCCCCAGCATCTGAACCCCAAGAGGTTTTACACCTGCAGACAGGAGAGAAAAGGGATGGATGAAAGACTGGGGAAAAAAAAAAAGCACCCTGAGATTGGAAAAGCTGTGGTGGGTGGAAACAGAAAGTGAGAGCAAAAGAAGGACTGTTGAAAGTGCCAGCAACTTGGCAGTGCTGGGCTCAGCAGAGACCAGCACTCCCTCCCCATGCAGGAAACCACGGGCTCCGCTAACATCAGCCACATTACTCACCCGGGTGTTTTCAGGGCTGGGGGGGACAGCAAAGACAAGGAGACAAAGGAAGATCTCATGCTCTGATAGAGGGACCGGGCATTGATGTGATGCCCCAGCCCACGGCACCCACCCCTCCATACAGCAGCACCATTCAGCCTCTTGAAGGACTTCACAGGAGCTTTTTATTTCTATTAACGTCATAAAACTTTAAAAAAAATACCCACAGGGTTGATGGAGAAACAAAACCCACATGTTGTGGGTTTTACACACATCACCAGTCCTGGTTCTGCAAGGAAGGCTTCCTGGAGCTTGCCCACAGCTCTTATTTTCTGTAAAGCATCATGAGCACATCGATCCCTTAGAGTGACAACACTGAGATTGGTGTTACTGCTCCTTTAACAGCAAGCTCTGCAGTTCATCTTGCAGTAAATGCAGCCAGGTCACACAGGGGAAAAAAATAACCTCCTAGAACCAATTGAAAAAGCTGATGAAAACAATTAGGGAGAAAAAAGTGTAACTCCTGGCTTATCTCAGGCATACACTCATTCAGAAAAAACCCCTTCCTTTCCTCCTCATCTTCTAGGATGCTCCTCAAACAATCTTCCCATTTCAGTGTGAGAAGTTACCTGCCCCAAAAATAACCATTTAAAATACCTGTGTGTTTTTTAGGGTGCCCCAGCACCCAGCCAGTGGCCACCACCAGCTCCATCCCTTTCCCAGGAAAAAAAAAAAACAAAACCCTGGTGTGTGGATTTGAGCTTTGGCGTGGAGCCTGCAAATAATACCTGCTGAATTTGGGGGTGCCCGGGCTTTCTGGGCACCTAAGGACACAAAGGTGCCAGGATGTCAGCTGAAAGACAGTGGCCAGAAAGCTGCAGTGAAGAGCAGAGGTGCTGTGGTACATGGCAGAGTCCTGGGGAAAACCACACGAACTCCAGCGATGGCTGGGGGAGAGAAGAACCAGGAGACAGATGTGATTGACACCCAGAATCTCATGGGTTTCTATGCTGGGTCAGGAAAGTCACTTTGACTCAGAAATAACATTTTATTATGTGACTGGAGCTTTCAAATCAGTGAAACTTCAGGATTTACATATTTCAGGGGATTCCTCAGTGAATAAGCACCAAGAGCCAAAAAACCCACCAGACAAGTTTCAAGTCTTTGCTCTCCCATTTTATGCAGCCATCGCTTTGCAGCATAGATCAGAATCAATGCTTCTGTTAGTGTGGCTGTTGTGGTGACATAATTGACCCCAGATCTTCTGAAAAAAAACATTCAAGAGGGAAAAAAAAACAAAGATCCATGATCAATCTGTTATGGTGAGATAATTGACCCCAGATCTTCTGAAAAAACTATCCAGGAGGAAAAAAAAAGATCCATGATCAATCTGTTATGGTGAGATAATTGACCCCAAATCTTCTGAAAAAACTATCCAGGAGGGAAAAAAAAAATGATCCATGATCAATCCTCCATATGTTCTGAGAGAGGTAAATAGTATAAAAATAAGTTTTATTTACTGAAGCATCCAGAAATCTTATTCCACACAATGTTTTGTTGTTACTTTTATGCAGCAATTCTCTACATTTAACTGTCAGCCTGGTTGTGATGCAATCATACTGCAGCTTTAATTTATATATGTGTATATATTTTTATAATTCTTGCATAATCATAGCTACAATTATTGCATAATCATGTACGTAATTATTGCATAATTACAGGAAATAGGACTCTCCTACAAATAAACTGGCTCTTCACATTGGAGACGTGTTGCAAGTTGCTACATGACCTTCACAAAGGGTCTAACTAACCCTAACGAAGGAAATTCACTTGATTTTACGTGTTACAGGAGAAATAACATCCCACAAACAGAGCCCCAGTTGGGAGCTACCCCAACCACCATCTCACCACAACTGGTGGTGGTGGAGAGGACAGCGTGTGATGTTCATGGCTCCTCACAAGTCACTTACTCTGAAAGCAAGGTGGTCTTCATCCAGCTTGAACTTTGCAAGCAACCACGAAGACACAAATTAAATCGCTACTTGTAAGAAGGGTGCAAAAATAAGCCAAGATTGAAACAAGAGATTACCAGCCAGAGCCTTGGGTCAGCAGAACTTTCCAGGAACCCCGGATTTTTGGAACCATGTGGCTGGAGGAGATCCTATTTCTCATCACTCGCATATACAGTCCTCAAAACTAAACTGAGCGGAGGGCTTTGGGTTTTTTCTATTTAGGTTTCTTTATTATTATTGTTTTTCCTTTCTTTTTCAAATAGGCTTTTAAAGACTTGTTTTGGTTGAGTGCAGAGTAGCTAAGAGCACAGTTTCATCCCGTTATGACTACAATAATTTTACAGTTTTATAACCAGATGCAGACTCGTTCTTATTTTTCCTTGGAGGTTAATTTCAGCAAGAGCAATTGATGGTGGAAATAAGGCCAGTGGAATTACATTTTCTCCTGTAAAATCAACAGCTTCCAACAATTACTGTGCTGTGTTTCTGAAGGTGCACATGATCTATCCCGGTCTTTGTTGCTTTAATAACAAATGCATCACTCCACCCATTTAATCCATCATTTGCCTGATGAGATGGGCACCTGAGATCAAGACACCATGTGTAATAATTAGGGCACAGATTTTCCCATTTCCAGAAAACTTGCTTTTCACTTTTGGATGCTGCTGACAGAAAATATTATTACAACTCTCCCAAAATAATATTAATAGTAGAGTTCAGGCTGTATATGACCACTAAGAAACATCAATGCCCGGTCTGCAGATCTACAATTATTCCCATTTTGCAGCTAAGGCAGAAAGATCTTTAATGCCCAGAGCCAGACCAGCCCTCGACCACAAGATCGTGCTTGCCCTGAGGGCTCAAAGAGCAGAGCAGGCAAAGGAAATACCAAGATGCTTCGTCCAGATGCAACTCACCACCCATCCAAACCAGCACAACCATCGTGTAAACTTCACGTTCAGCAGCTGCCCTTGGGACTCTCACCATGAGACCTGTGGGATTGCTGCTCTGG
>JAVSBS010003506.1:0-131340 GCA_033124195.1 Coracias cyanogaster | reverse complement strand
AAAAAAAAAAAAAAAAAAAGGGACTGCACTGGACAGAGCTGGAGCAAAGACTGTGGAGACAAACCACAAATCTCCGGGCAGTGCTTGCTTTGGCTGCTCTTTCCAATATAATCTGAAAGCGTTGAAGGCCCCGATCCCGCAGCATTTCTTTCCCCATGGTGCTGTGTGCCAAGAACCAGCAACCAAACCACTCACACTCCGTCACAAGTACCTGCTGCAGAATTCGCTTTTTTTATACATCTAATAGTCCTCACTGATATAAGTTACCTCTTACATTTATTATTGATATACGCAAAGAAGAGAAGAGATATGGAAGAAGAAGAAAGAAACTTAATGGGAAAGACACAAAGAAGAGAAGAGATATGGAAGAAGAAAAGAAACTTAATGGGCATCATCTTAATATTCGGAGCATTTAGGTCTAAATCTCAGCTCAGGCCCAGCCCAATTTTGGCCGGGGTCGCTGCTCCTGCCCGTCACATCGCATGGAGCCAGCGAGGGCTGGGTGTGCTGCAGGCACTTTTCTTCGGGAAGAAGAAACTTTAACCTCTACTAAGGATGAACAAACTAAAGGAAAGTGAGAACAGCTCCATCCTTTCCCCACGCCCAGCTCCTGGCTGAGGTGGGGGATAGCTCAGAGCCACATCTGGACTTCACTGGCCATCCCTTAATTTCCAAAAATTCATCCTTATCCCAGCTGTAATTTATATCAGTCTCCTCTGCAGTCCACGGGGACAGACAGGCACCTCCAGAGTATAACTCAAAGAATAAAACCAAAGACTCATGCTCCTGCCATGAGTCACCACCACAAAGAGCCTCTCACCCCCACCTAGACTGCAAGCAAATGGGATCTGATGGAGACACCGGAGCTGGACGCTAAAGCTGCCAGGATAAATTTGAGCCAATATCTACAGCGTGACCATACCCTAAACCTCTTTCAAGGTCCAGACCCTGAACCATCACACAAGGCCACAGGTCAGTTGGAATATTGCACTTTGCTGTTCACTAGAAAGTGAAGAGCTGGGAGAAGAAAATAAAAAATTCTTCCCAGGTAACTCCAGCACTGATTGGGAAGGAGTGAGCTGAGCTTCCTGGAAGCTATCCTGCTCTCACACAACCGTATCAGTGTCACAGCCCAGGTTAATCTGATCTCTCTGTGCTTTTTTTTTTTTTTCTCCAGTCTAAGGTTTAATCCTCCAGTGCCAACGGCATCCAGCCAACTGCTTGCATTTCAGCTTCAGGAATAATCTGTGTAATCTTGGTAACTCAGTAGAGTGACTGTTGTTAGCCTATCCTTGAAAGAAATTAAGAAAAATAATTGCAAGGTAGAGCAAAATAACATAAGCGCCCTTTAATTCTGCAAAATGGAGGGAATTAAAGCTCCTTTTTCTAAGTGGCCCCCACTGCCATTAAACCAAACGTGCGGGTTTAACGTGGTTCTGTCCAGAAGGCTGTTAAAGAAAAGGTTTTCTGAAACTGAAGGAATAAGTGAAGAATCTACAAGAACTGACTTTAGATTCAGGTCTGTGGCAGAGCCCCAGTGTTTTATTGACACCCTTCAGCAAGCGACATTTCTGGAGCGAGGAGGGCCGGCAGAGATGTCAATAGCCAATTTGTGCCTTGTTAGAGTTTACACTTGTTTACTGGCATTTAAGCAGACCAGACATTGACGCTAAGAAAGTGGGAGGGAAACGCTCTGAGCCAACAGTGTCTTGTTGGGAAATGCACTTGGCTCCAGTCTCGGTGCCCCAAACTCCAGAGACCATCGGTGGCAGGGGGGCCGGCACTGAAACCGGGCTCGTGGAGGGGTCGGCAGCTCCTCCAGCATGGACCCAGCTTAGCATTAATATAAAGCTCACACTGAACAACTAACAAGTGCCTTTTATCACTGCAAACTCTAAAAGGAACAACGTTTTCCGACATAAGCGTCTCTGCTAATGACAAAGACCAGAAGCAGCTCGTGGCCAAAAAAATAAATGTTTTTCAAAAGCTTAGCAACAGCTCATGCACTGAGTGCCATCATCTGCCTCGCAGGGCCAGCACGGTATCATCAGGACTGTGTGAAATTATCCTGCATCCTCTTTGTAATGTTTTTTTTAGCCGTACATCTTATCTGAAGGTCAACTGAGAATTATCCATCCCTACTTTTGTTCACGAAGAGAGGCTATGACTAAAAGTCAGGAAGCACTAACTAGGGTTATTTATTATTAATAACACTTGTTGTTGTGATTATTATCATAGCACTTCTGAAAATTCCTGGGATCTAAGTCTGTGCAGAGAAAACAGCACGTTCTGCAGCACAGAGCAGTGCTGGCTGTCAGCGATACTGCCTGGTCCACCGGCCAAATTCCCTTCTCAGCTGCTTCAATATTCCTCTGCAGTAGCTGCTAATGCTGTTATCTGGATTTCCAGGGGAGAAAGTCAGAGCAGAAGGTGGTCAAATATGGAGCTGATCCTGTAACATGAGTCATCCCTGTGAAATGCTATTTCTATAAAACCATTTTCCATGTGCACCAAATGCCTTACTGGCACAGATCACCAGGAACCAGCCTCGTCCCGAGTGCCACCAAGGTGGGTTCTCCACCAGAACCTTTCGCAGAGGTGGGACAGATGACATCCACAGCTCTGCCCTCAGAGAGGCAGACTCTGAAGACACCTAGACTCAAGCAAACATAACTCAGTTTGTATTTTCAAGCTTTTTTCTTAAAATTATGAGGGCAAGAAACAAGATTTAAACAAAAGCTGGGAAGCTGACCTCATTTTGTACTCAGTTACAGTTTCTGATTTTCGAAGTCTTGGGGGAATGTAGTGCTCAGTGCCCCTACCCATCTCCACCACGGGAGCCTTGGGGGCACGGAGCAGCTCTGCACCGAGCCGGGCCATCGGCAGGAGGCAAGCGCCGAGTTCCTTGTTATTGCTGCTGCTTTGGTTGATGGTGGTAACATGAGTGATTATCGGCTGTGCTCTTCGTTCTTGTTTCATATAATTTATCTGCTCTCCAAGCTGCACACAAGTGGCTTTCCAGATTTATTGTGACATTACATGTGTGTATATTTGCAAAGAGATATGTTATAAGAGCATGACCCCACGCCCAGCCCAGTCCCTTAAGCAGTCTATATCAGGGACTCAGATAAGTAATACAGACATTGGTTTTCATTGCTTTGACATCTTTCCAGCCCTAATTAAAACCTGAAGTGCTGTTTCTGTCATTTAACTTTTATTTGCAATTGTAAACGCTTATTTTTTTAAGAGCAGAGCCTGTTCCTCAGACCTGGCTCTCCTGCAGCATCCCTCGGGCTGGAGCCAAGAGAAGCACCTCGATGGCGTGCAAGGCACTGGACGCATTCGCTCCGTGAACCAGCAGGAATTTTAAATGAACATCTATTCATGTCTATTTGTACTGGATCAATTAGTAAATAATCACGACCATTCTCTTCTCCTCGCTGTGAAGGAAGGGTTGTAGCCATTTCCAAACGGTTGCCTGAAGAGCCCTGCAGCAGAAAAGCTCTGCATCCAGCAGCGGCCCTGAATGCCATGTGACAACTTTTGTTACCAGCCGAGTCTAAAATCCTCATTTTAACAGGGTTGGGATCCTACAGAATCACCCCCTGGCTAAAGACCAGCAAAGCACTTAGTCTGTGTTTACCTCTCCGCACATTAGCAGCCCCTTGACTTGCTGAGCCTGTAGGATCTTCATTTTAAACATGGGCTTAAATATTCCTAAGCGGGTGGCAGGGTGCTCTGAGGAGCCAGCACCTTGCTGGGCTGAGTGCGTGGGCTGGTTGTGGGTCTCCAGAGCTGTGCCCAGCCCCAGGGCTCACCCTGCACCCCAGCATCTGCACAGCGGGGCTGATCCGCACGCCACGGAGTCACCTCCAGCCATCCCCGTGAGATCAGCTTCCCCACAGGGACTCCTGAAAATAAGCAATGCTGGGAGTTCAGCTAGCAGATTTACCAGTTCCTTTGCCTGCGTGTTTGAGCGCTTTAGATGATTTATCTGCTCAGGAAAGGATTATTTTTGAGCCTCCCTTTGCCAAAAAAATGTAAGCCCTATCAAATGGAAATCAGAATCTATTCTTCAGATCAGCAGCCTGGATCAAAGCTGAGGTTGAAAGGAGGTCACAGAAAATGCAGACACGTTCATGAATATTTGCCTTGCTTTTTCTTAAGCTTTACATCTGAAGGTCTGACCGTGAACGCGCCGAGCGCCTTCGCACAGTGCCGCACGGTCCCGACTCCCAGCACAGTCAGGAACACAGCCAGGGAATAAGGTACGGTTTTATTTGGCTTCTATAAAACATTAGACTGCAAAATACCCAAAAGTTCTCTTTCCTTCCTTTCTGCTGGGGTTTATAATAACAATAAAGGTACCGTCAGATCCAAATTCCTAGTTACCTGTGTCAATTCTAACCCAGAATAATTTTACCCCTGTTCCTCAGTTAACCTCTTCATGCAGATGAAGGAAGATCTTTGCAACAAAAACAAAATGTGGAAAAGGTTCTTCTGTGTTTTAAATGTCGAGAAAGAGGAATTTTATACGCCTCCATTTCTGCCACCAGCAGAGATAAAGAGCTGCCTCTCTATCAACTGGCTGTTCTGAGAAGCTGGGCAATGTCTGCAAACTCAGAGTTATCCAAATAAGAAATGGCATAAAATTGTGAGGTTTCATCAATACTGAAGCCATCATTTGGATTGAACTCCATTTGAATGCTATTACACGGATTTATTGCTCTCCATTTAAACATTTCCTATGTTCCTATTTAAGCTGGCTTGTATTATGCCCCGCTACATCACTCTAGATTGTGTTACTTTTTGCACGTTATTCCTTGCACAGAGAAGTACTACACATACTGCTGGAAAATGCATTATCTAAGCGTTCAGCTACAGCGATGAGTGTTATCTTACCTAATTTAAAAAAGGAGATAGTGTAACTCATTCCTGGGTGAACAACATGAATTTTCATTCTAGAAGGCCTCATGGTCAGAAACATACAGTGATTCTGAAAAGTCAATTATTTCCCAGCTTGTCACCTAATACAAAATGAGGATTACTGATCGCTTTGACCCTGAATTTTGTCACGAGCAAGCCCAGCTATATTTATAAAGCATAATAAAAAAAAGTTCGCATAATTGGTGATATTACACATTTTCCTAGCAGAGATAAAAAGCCCAACAGTTGTTATCTTTTTACACTGCAAAGCAAGTGGGATCATGTTTCCAGCACCTGCACAATCCTGGGACACTTTATCACCGTGACAGGCCAAGCGAGAAGAACCCGTCGGGCGGTCGGTGCTGGGGAAAGCACCGCGCCCCACGGGTTTGCTTCCAGCGGGAGATGACCACCAGCACCCAGCTCGGGGCCACTCTTGGAGCCTACGAGGCCCGTTGCCAGCCAGGACCTTGGTAACAAACCAGTAAACCAAAACAGAGGGTCTTACAGACAAGCAAACCCCATCTGTGTCCTGGCAAAGTGCCTGAACATTCCCAAACCCCTTTAACGAGCTGATCTCCAGCCTGTTAAGCAGCAAGATCTCCCTCATGTGTGCATGATCTAAGAGATGTTTGCATGAATATCCCTTCTGAGCTTTCTGAGAAGCTTAGATGAGAGATTTTCCATTCATGAAGAACTTCACTTAACACTGGACTATCCAAAAATACTGAATTTATTCTCAAGCTATCAGCTGCTGCTTCTGCTGTGAGCAAGTTTAAGTTAATGCATTAACAAAAGCCTTCTTTCTATATCAAAGGTCTGCGCTGAGGATTAAGATCTGAATTCCAGGTTAGCCCTTAATGACACACAGAAAACCTTCCCTTTATCAAGAAGACTACATCCTGCTACAGTGAGACAGAAATAATGATCTTACTGGATTCAATAATTAAAAAAAAAATAAATCAGATTAAGCTTGAACTCTCGTTACAGAATTTTTCTGCAGGTAAAGTTATTTTTAATCTGTTCCAAGATAAAAGAGTAAATCTCTTTCTGCCTGTTAGCATTCTCGTACATGTAGATGGGGCAGTTTTAATCCATCTGGGGCTCGAATCTGTCTCTGCTTTTTTTTGTCCTCAGCAATGAGTTGGGAACCATCCCCTCCTGACCATCAGGAAACAGTCTGACAAACCCATCCGTGTCTGCAGGTCCAAGCTCCCCACACTCACTGCAGCCAACCTGCTGTATCGATCCATCTGCACAAGCCAGCCCCAGCACCGGCTGTTGAGGGGCTCCTCCTCCAGACCCTTCACATCAGACCAGAGCCACAACCCAACACATGATAGAGAATATCAGTCCTCACCCTGTTCACACACACATCCAGCCTTCAGCATCTCACTCCTGGGCTCAGCCCTTGGGCTTTGAGCTGCCTGAGTCTTTCTTTGACTGAGGTGGCTCGAAGCCCACAGCAGGTCAGGTCTCACATCTGCCATGGTGCATCTTGCCCAGCTCACCTGGACAAAATGCACCATGGCAGTACCTGGACAGTCCTGGAGGCCGGACATTATCTCCAGTAAGGGCCTCTAACGCTGCATCTCTCCACGAGCAGACTGGTAGCACAGCCCCAGGGATGTCCTGGATCTCTGTCCCACCTCGAGAGGAGAGTGGGTGCACACAGGGGCCAAGTGTGGCCAGTCCCACAGGGGCCAGGGCTTGCTGCAGAAAGCCTTCATCTCCTCCTTCCGTGACTTTTCAGCTCTTTTTATCTCCAATCTGATAATTAAGCAGCAGGGAAAAAAAGGGGCTTACAAGAAGTAAGGCCTTTCATTTCTACTTTCAACATTTTGTCTGTCTCATTAAAAGTTCCATCGGGGAGGAGAGAGCCACCTCTCCAGTGATGCCATCATTATAGAAACGGAAATTCGCCCTTGAACAAATCACGGCCAAAAGTGCTGTGTGAAGCCACCAGGCTTTGGAAGGAAAGGCAAGAGCCCCCCTGCCTCCCAAAAATCAAATTCTTGTCACCGTCAGAGGTCTTGAGCCATGTGTAGGAAAAGGGGAGGATGGGGAACAGCAGCCTCAACTCTGCTCTCTGGGACACGCCAGCAGCCCTTCTCCAAAACCCGACTCGAGGCACCCTCTGGCTGTGCACGCAGGGAGGGTTCACCTGCCCCTGCCCACACCCCTTGAAGCCACCCAAGGGAGCTGCATGAGGAGAAGCTGTAGGAGACGGGACCCCCATGCACCGAGGGGAGCAAAGCAACCCTTTACCCACAAATCTTTAACTGCTTGTTGCCTCTAATTCAAAAGGCATCCAAAGTTCTCCATGCACCACAGCAGAACTAAGTAAATTTTTGCATAGATTTGAAGTTCAGGACTAACCTTGCAGATGCAGGTCCATGACCGCTGGCATGACGGGTGAGCACGGTGCTGTGCACGGGGTGGTGATGGACGATGGGTCCTGGCCACACAAGCCACGGCTCTGTCAATCTAATACAGCACACGGGCACCATAATCCAATTAACTCTTCATCCTGCCTGGCCGTGGCTGCCCAGCACCCACTGCCTGGCTCTGGAGGAACCCTCTGCCACAAGGGTGGGAAAGCTCTTGCCCTGAACACATGAACACTTGAAGAACTGCTCTCAGAACTTGCAGGGGGGAACTGGCAGCCTCTGCCTTTTATCACCTCCCCGCCCAGCCCAGCCCACGCTGATTGATGCTGTAACATAATGGTCTCACATGGTGAAAAGCTCATAGCAGGCAGGTGAGCTTAAAAAAAAAAAAAAAAAAAAAAAAAAAAGAGCAAAGCTTGATGGCCACCCCTGCCCCGCTCTGACACACGCCTCTGGAAAGCAAGAACACACGGGAACTGATGTTTTCTACTCCAGTTTGCCCAAAACCATGTAACCAAGGTGCCTTGTGTGGAGGAGAGCCCATCGCTTTTGATGCAGCTCTACACCCGATATACTGGTCAGCCCAACAAGGACAGTCTCTCTCCCAGATTTCTCCTCCCTGCCCCCATACCCAATAATAATAAAAAGGAATCATGGTAGCCCAGGATTCATTCCCCAGACAATAGCTAGGCAGGCTGTATATTGCTTTATAGCTGTTGACTTGATTTAAAATGCACTCTTAAAAATGAAAGAACAACTCCTTAAATTTGCAGTAAATGTATAGCTCCACGGATCTGATTTACTGGGTGTGAGCCACCGAAAAACTGCAATTGCCATTTATTGTATTGTTGACTCAAGCAGGGGAACCTTCAGCATCACTCCAGCTCTGGTAACCATTCCAAAGCTGGTAATTTAACATTAATCATCATTTATTTCAGGTTGGTTTGGGCTTTGTTTTTGTTTTGCTTTTCTTTAATTGGTCTCTCAACATCCAGGAGATAACGACTGCTTTGATGGTGACTGGCTAACCCAACCTCTGTGAGATCAAAGGAGTGCAGCTGCCTTGTGCTTTGCTCAGTTCAGAGCTTTTTAGCCTTGGTTGACTCATAATTGCAAGAATTCCCAACTGGCTGGAGGCAGATGATTGCAAAAGGAGCTTGCTGCAGAGCACTCGGATAAAGAACCATGTGTGAAGTCCTGCCTGGGCTGTAGGACACGGAAGCGTTAGCAGTGAAGAGCGCAGCAAAGCAGCAAGGACTCCATACGCTTTTACAGAGCTTCTAGCTTAAAGCCAGTCGTCCTAATTTCCCTCGTGCCGGCATCGCTCTGTTCTACCCGCTTTGTTTTGGGTGAACCCACCACCCATCCACGCGGTACCAGCAGGAGGCACATTAGGGCTGTCATACCGATGGGGAGCAGGAGTAGCAAAAAAGTCCCTCAAATTCAGGACTTCTCCAGCACCATTCTCTTCAAGGCATAAATAAAGGCAACTCACAGGCAGGATTGTCTCACAAGCAGACCCGGAATACCCAGGCATGCTAATTCACTTCTCTGCTAATTGATCTAGTGGCATTGCCTTCTGGCAGCTCACACATCTCCCCCAGCTCCTCAGCAGCCCCACGTCCTCCACTCGCTCCAGCTCCGCTTTGCTCTTTGCCTTCCCTACCTGCCTCGCGCAACGTGCCCCATCTCAGCTGTAATCAGCAACGGCAACACGAGGCTCTTGTTACTTAAATGTTTGGATGCTGATAACGTGGAATATGGCCAATTAAGCACAATCCCTGATGAGCTCTTGCAGTGAGGAGCATTGCAAACCAGCGTCGTTACTTTACTCACCGTGTGAAACGAGACCGGAGGAGCGAGCCATGGTATGCACCGGGGAGAGACAGAGAACAGTGGATGGGGAATCAAAGCCCTGATTCAGTGTCGCTCCCGCCCTTCAGTGGCCTTTCCCCTCTACTATCATGTGTGGTCTTTTCTTCATTCATTAAGGTCACTGAGCAGAAAATGTTGCAGCTGCTGGCTCGCTAGCAGGGCTGCTGGACACCATCCACAGCTCCTTCCTCTTCCCTTTTGGAAAGACGTGGCAGAATGCAGCTGCCCGGGAGGCTTTATTTCGGCTTGGAAAACCTCCAGACATTGAGTGGGAAAAAACTGAACACGCTGTAAATCGGCACTGGCCTTGAACCACCCCTCCTGGCTTCCAAGTGCCAACAGGCAGTGCGAGACTGGAGACCGAGACAGGGATACGGGCTGTCCACCATACACCAACACCTCGGATGGATGGATGGGTCTGAGAACCGCACATGGCGCAAACAGCCCCCCTGTAAATCCTGCAGCGCTCCCCAAAGGGAGCTAATACAATCTCCCATCATCCTAAATAAATCCCCCATGTCTTAGGGGGAATGCTGTGAAGTTGTCCTATCAGTTGGCTTTACTGTGCCGGAGCGAGGGGCAGACAGACCGACAAACGAGTAACCACAGCACTCTTTATACTTCTGTACAACTCTTGTCCTTCAGGAACCGTGTCGCCATTTATGACTATTTATACCTTCTGATAATACACTTCTTGTCATTAAATATTGTTAGATATTAAGATTATTAGATGGAAACTAGGAACACAGAGCTTAAGAGACTTAGCTGAGGTCTGAGAGTTTTCGGGAGAAGCAGAGGTGCGCTCAAGCAGCTGTTTCCCAGGCTGCTTCAATCACTAGACCACATCTATAATTTTGAGGTTACAAAGACTGACTCTTTCGCATAATCCCATTAACGATCTTTCTTTAATCTGTGCAGGCTTTTTCACAAGATGGAATCCAAAGCAAAGAAACCATTGGCACAACCTATAGGACATAATCAGACTACAAAGCGACAACCTTATGGCAAGCTGTAATTTCAAGCAGCCACGTGAGCGTTATTGCTGCGACGGGCACCACAGAACGCTCGTGCAGCACGGCCTCCAAGTCAAGGGGCTATTTCAATGCAGCGTTAGCGCAGGAGAGCACCCAAAGAACAAACACAAGAAACCAGACACACTGTAGAGGCATTGGACGTAAATACAGATGGAAACGATGGAGAAAAAACCCAAGTGAACTATATTTCTTGTTGGTATTTAAGCAAGCATACTGTATTGCAGTCGTTTCTCTGCGCATGTGGCTTGTTTCAACACTGGCAGGTTCTACTTTTCAGTCATAGAATGAGAAAAAGGTGTTCAAGAAGTTTTAATAAAACCTGTAAGTGGTGCAGTAGAACCCAAGGAGATATTCCCAGAAAGAGAGAGAAAGGGAAAGGCAGAGAGAAGAGCAAAAGAGAAAGAGGGAAGGACAGAGAGAGATTAAGAGAGAAAAAGGGAGAAAGAAAAAGAGGCGAAGGAAGATTTTCACATCAGACTATCTGCAGCCAGCTTGCTTTTGACTTTCATACTCTATTTAAAAATACAAAATTGGGAGCATTGGAAAAGAGTTCCCAAATTAGCTTTTTAATAGCGATTGGAAGTTAAAAGAGGGCCGAGTCATGGGGGAAAAGCTATTCAGGATCACAGCCAGGCCAGAGCCGGCAAAGAGCGAGGCCAGAGCTCGGCCGAGCGAGGGAAGAGGCTGCAAGTGCTATGAAGTAATGACATTGTAAATCACAGAGAAATCTCTTATACTAGTGAAAGCCAAATGCCGTTTCTGGTTGTGCTTTCTTCTGAGCATCTGCAAGAGGAAAAGAGCAAGTGGAGATATAGGAAGCATTTGAAAGAGGAAGGCAGTTCTAAAGACATCTCATAAAGATGGATTCTGGATGCTTTGGTTTGCTTAAATTCACACAGCCACAAAAAGTTTCTCCTAGAAGTTTTCAGACTCACTTTGCACACAACTATTGGTGTCCGTATTCGGGAGATTATAATACCTTGTGTTTGCACCGCATCATTGCCTGGCCCACAGACACTGGAACGCAGCTTACAAATATTACTGGGGGAAACTCTTTTGGGGGAGGCTTACCCAGGATCTGGCATTCAGAAATTAGTATTATTTTTTAATATTGCATTGAGTTATCAGGAACAAGACATTGTTGAGCCACTGAACCGGATCGATCAGGGTTCTGGTATCAGAGTTTCCAGATTACATTTTCCAAGCCAGACAGTCAGAGCGTCGACGTGCTTGAGGGTTTGGAGGTTGTGTCCTATTTTTTCTTTACTTATTAAAATATTTATTTACTTATTTCCAGAAGGCCTTGGTTTAAGAGCTCTCAGAAGAAAAGCATCTTATAACACAGGCGCACAGAACCACCTGGAAACGGGCCCCGGTTGGCGGCAGCTTTGCCAAGTCCCCGTTTCCCCGGTTTTACAGCAGCAGAGCCACATCACATCCCCCCCCGCCGCCTTTTCCCTGGCTGCCAGCGGCACATCTGGCGGAGCATCCTCCGCGGCCAGCCGCCAGCCCCGCTCCCGGCGCAGCCCCTCGGGCCCCGGCGCTGCCGCGCACCGGGAGCTCCGGGTGACACCTGCCGGCGGCTCGGAGCGACGGACGGACAGACAGACAGACAGACGGACAGAGGGAGGGACGGACGGACGGACGGGGGCTGCCGCCGCCGAGCCCCCGCGGAGCCGCCGCCCCGGAGCTGTCCGCGGCCGTGGTGCTGATCTCGCCGCGCTCCGCCACCGCCCCGCGCATCGCCTCCGCGCATCTCCGCGCATCATCTCCGCGCTCCCGGCAGCCGCATGGCAGCGGAGCCGCTGGGCTGGCGGCCGCGGCCGGCAGCCCCGGGCGGGCAGGGAGAGGCGGCGGGCCGGGAGCGACCTGCGGAGGTGAGCGGGTCCCGGAGGGCGGGGAGAGGGGGGACAGTGGTCCGGGGAGAGGGGACACTAGCCCCGGTGTCACCTGCCAGCGGGGAGGTGGCGACCGCCAGCCCCGGGGGCAGGAGCCGTGGCCCCGGCTGGCTGCCCTCCCGTTCGGTGGCCACGGCGCGTTGCAGCCCCTGCGCTCCCGGCCGTAGCTGCGGGCGGGATGTCGGGCTGTGGAAGGACGCGAGGCGATGGCGAGGCGGCCGCGCTCCTCGGCTCCCTGCCTGTGTTGCTCTGACTTTATGGAAGTCACCAACTGTCGCTGCGGGAGCTGCCCGGCAGAGCAGGGCGAGGCTGCTCTGCTCTGAGGTGGGCTTAGAGTTATTCACTTAACAGAGATGCGCTGGCAGAGAGAGAAAGGAGCGAGGATGCCGGGTCTCTGAGCGTGTGGAGTCCAAGTTGGGACCGCGGAGGACAGAGGGATGCTGAGGCGGTGGGGAGACAGGACTGGTAAGAGCTGCCGAGGAGCAGGGCAAGCGAGAACAGCAGGACCAGGGGGAAAAGGGACAGGTGGAGGGAAGGAAGAGGTGAAGAGGAGAGAGGGAAAGATCGGGTTACGTCTGAATTATTTATTTTCATTCCCAACTGCAGCCTCCTGCCCTGGCTGAGGTGTTGGCTGTAGGTTTGTGATGCTGGAGGAATAGCTCATTTCCTCGTCCAGGAGAAGGGACCTCTCCTGCCTGAGAGTCAGGGATGAAGAGGGAGCTCCAGGAGGGACCAGGGAAGTTCATCCCACACTTTTCCCCCTTCATCCCCGCCCCGCCACTGCTGGCACATTATCATGCAGTGTGTATTTAATGACTCCATTTGCCACATCTCTGCTAGCTCACACCGCCTTTCTTCAGCCTTGCCTCACAGCCAGGGACCCGCTGGGTCCATGTCCCCGCTTCGTCCACGCAAGTGGACTGCCCAGGACCCGGGCACCGATTCCAGCTGGGCTGGGCAGCGAGAGCAAAGCTCCGAGCAGCGCTGGAAGGGGAGGAGGCAAAAGGCAGCAAGCTCAGGCGAGAGAGGCAGGGAGAGACTCCGTCTCGGCAGCAATGAGGGAGAAGCTGTTTAGTCATCTCTCTATATATACTTTCCCAATGATGATCACATTTACTGATTGCTTCTGACTGCACCGAGAGCGGGAGGCAGGAGGCAGGCAGCACACTTCACCTTTTATCCAGAGGAGTGACTGCTCCCCCTTCCTTCCAGTTCTCCAGATCCAGCCCTACTTTTGGGCGCCGAGAGTGTCTTTCCTTGCCAGGTAAGACATCGCCGCGAGCCGGCAAGATGGGGCTCTCTGGGCTGACTGGGAGGGAGGGGAGAAGTTTGCATGCGTTTATCCTAAGCCTGTTGCTTTTGCTCCTAAACGTCTCCAACGGAGCGAGGGAGTGAATGTTTTGCAGAAAGTTTTATTGTCTGATGTGGTTGAGAAGAGAAAGGAATACGCGATGGGCAGAGGACAGAGGCTCGGGCTGACATATATTGCTCTAAAGCAAACACATCTCTGCTGCCTGCGCCTGACCCAACAAGGGCAGGAGAGAACGGAGGATCTCAAGGCTCTCCGCTCCCCTTAGTGTCTCATCAAGAAACTCACAGTTTGGTTATCGGTTGTATTTTAAGTCATTCCTGTCTGCTTCTAGAAAGGGAAGCACTGTGAGGTTTTCGGTTTGTTTCTGCTTTCATGAGACTACAAAGAGCCGTTTATTAAGTGTGGCATTGCTGGTCGGAGCTAACATGCTACGGAGCCATCGCTTATTTCTCAACCCGTAGGGGAATAGGAATAACTGAAGTTTTCCTCCAGAGCCTTACTGACCTAGCCATGCCTGTCAGGTTTTGTCTGAAACTGGGATGAAACCACGGTGCCCACGAAGCGGCTGCAGCGCAGACGACCTGCGGAGCCAGCAGTGGCCAGGGAGGGACTCGGATGGGGCCGGGGGCTCCTGCCACAGGCTCTTCTGTCAGATTTGCTTGCACCATTTCATCGTCCTCATCATTATCTGAGGAAAACAGATCCTTTTCTCTATAGATGCTGACTTTTTTTCAATCAAGAGGAGGCAAGTTATTTTATTTCGAGTACCAGTCTTCTAAATGTCATCAGGAGGATCTTTTATTAACTAGTTCCTTCCAAATTACATGCAGGAATTATGGTAATTAAAATTAGAAATATGTGTACAGCTAAATATAAGCTTGTTAGAATTAAAATGTGGCTGTTTGCTACATGAGCTGAAGAGACTCTGTCGACTGTACAGTATATTTTGAGCCCGGCCAATTGCTTTCCAGCCTAAAAAGGCTGATTATCAAAACCCAGGCATGCGGAAAAGGAGGGTTCTTTCCACATTCTGTAGATAAACCAGTTACTTCGTATTCTTTTTACTCAGCTCAGTTTGTGCAGCTCTGAATCACAAACCTAGCCCTGGCTCTCTCAGGATTTCTCATCTCTTACTTTGGGGAGGGGTGAGGTTCCAAGGACTCATGGACAAGAAAAAGCAAAACCTCTGGGGTAGAGGCGTTCATCGCTCTTCTCCCTCACAGCCCTTCAGACAATTTATAGCTGAAGATGACTCTCTTTTTGTGTCTTTTGAGGATCAAACGGGACAGATTTAATGCAGCTTTGAAAATCGAGCTGTGCGCACTATGTTTTTTCAACCGGCTGCATCTCTTGGCCACAGAGAAGTGGGAACCAAACTTCCACAGAACAACACCCCTGCCTTTCCCTTTTGTTCCAATCTCCTGTCCTTTTCACAGCTGAGGTATTTATAGCTTCCCCACGTACACTGCCAGCATGGCAGGACCTGTTTTATCTTTAAAAATTGGTTTTGAAATGTGTAAGTCACTTACGAGTTACTGGTGCTTTATTAGAACAATTACACGTGAAGTATTTATAGTGCCTTGGCAGCTAATGTAGGTAACCTGGAATTTACCACCAAAGTTATAAAAGTACAGAAGAGATTTCTAACGAGGTTCCCCTGAGAAATCAGGGGAGATGAGGATCCAGTGTACTCTAGCTGGTCAGGTCACCGTACGTGGCCAATCATTCCTAGCAGAATGACTGTGGTAGAATTAATTGGCATTAAAAAGCAGAGAAGACAGTTTACCAGCAGGGCACACAGGAACAGGGTCCCTTGTCTGGGTCTCTTGGTTATTTGCCTGTATCTACTGGGTGATCAAGGAATGGAATGGTTCTCTCCAGCTTTGCAGTCCTGCTCTTAATGCAGCATCTCATAAAAGTTAAAAGACCCCCCACTGCTGGCATGGGAAAGGGGCAGCTCCACGGTCTGAGCCCACCGAGCCCCTGGAGGTGGCCCTTGGGCTGAAGACCGGGGCATGTTGTCAAAGTCGCGCGGAGAAAGTTTGCAGAGCTCTGCTCTGCCTCCTCCCCGCGCAGACGGAAGAGCCTGGTCTCCAGGGCTGCCAGTCTGGAGCTATTAACGCAATAAATTCCCCCTTTAGGGGGAGGGAAAAAGTAGTGCATAGTGATATTGAGCAATTCTTTATAGGAAAATATTGTGGGATGTTTGCTCCAGTGCCATGTATACAAGCAAAGTGTTTCCTTGGGACAGGCATCACTGTGGATTATTATACATTTCGTAATTACAAAACCTCCTCCAGCAGCAGTAAGATGCTTCCACAAGGGATTTCAGTTGTCCTTTAGATAGTAAAACTGCATAGAAAGATACTCCGCATTAAGGTGATGAATCCTAATGGGCCCTGAAGAGGAAGAGCTTTTTGGTGAGCAGTTCAGTCATTTTCACCACAGATTGATCCCATCATTTTTTATGCAGTATTTTGATGGCCTGTTGAAATCAATAATGCTGCAGCCTTACTGGCTGGAATGGCAGCTTTCATACAATTAAAAAACTCCAGAGTAAAACTGCCTAGAAGGAGACAATGTAGAGGATACAATTAAGCTTTGAGGGCCTGAGTCAGTAGAATCAATGGAACTTCCATTGATAAATCAACTTTTGATAGAGCCCCTAATGCATCTTATACGATAATGGCACCTTTCTCCAGATAATTTTATGGTAGAGTTAGAAAAACATTAGGGAAGTGGAAGTAAATACAAGTTAAAACAAAAGTTAAATATTGTAAGAACTCTGACCAAAGTCCATAAAGAAAATTCTTGGCTAGATCAGAACTATAGTAACTGCTCCAACTTCAGGAGAATCGTGGCTGAGGCTCCGGACGACTTGGGATGTTTTTCATCTAAAAATCGAGAGTACAATGAACATATTTCATTTCAACCAAATAGTCCTTCAGTTCTTCGGCTGTAGGACTTCTGCCTCTGTTATTTAGGAAATAATCAAGGTATCTTCCTGCTGGAAGAAAGTTGCCCAACTTTGGAGGCTTCCCTTATTCCAATGTTCTTGGTACTCAGTTGGGAGCTTAATCCATCAGTTTTCCCTCCTGGGATTCAAGCCTACTGCTGCTCAGGTATTCTGAGCAACGTTTCCCTGACAGTCAGAACTCTCCTCTGGTGCGGTGGAGGGATGCAATATTTGACAAGAGTGAAACCCATCTCAAAATGAAAGAGACCAGCAAAAAAACTGCTGCTGAGGCCAAGCCTTTAACTGAAGGTGAAAGGAAACTAATGAAAACCAGAGATTTTCTGTTTCCTTCAAGACTTCTCAGTGCAAGATTCATCACACAATGAACTTCTTTAAGGCTGGAAACCCTGCTAAGTCCAGCCGTGGCCCTTCACCGCGCACGTTTCCCTGGGTGAACGGCAAGCTGGCTTCAGTGCAGTTCCCAGCTCTTTCTTGACAGCTGTAGTTGAACTGATGAGCACGAGGTGTACACCTGGGGAATTATGGATTAGTCTTGTTTGTAAGGAAGGAAATATAAATTAGTGTGTTTATGCTACTTTTAAAATGCTTTTAATGAGGAATCATTTGCTATTCAATCTACAATAATGCCATAACGCCACTGCGCTGATTATCACATGCCTTGTTTAACATCATCCTTCAAATGGGAGATGGGGGCGAGCCAGTTCTGAGTTCTTGTGTACGTACCGATACCTGGCTCTGACACAACGGGGCGAGACACCCCGCTTGACCGTGTTGTGGTTTTGTTTTGTTATGTATTTTAGATGGAACTGATCTGACTTCCAAGAGGTCCCAGGAGCAGCCTAACTGTCTTCTCCAGTAACAAAGCCGGGGGTCATCATGGCAGCAGGAGTAGCAGCGTGGTTGCCCTTTGCCAGGGCAGCCGCCATAGGATGGATGCCAGTGGCCAACTGTCCCATGCCGCTGGCTCCAACGGAGAAAAACAAGAGGCAGGATGAGCTGATCATTCTCAATGTGAGTGGCAGGCGTTTCCAGACCTGGAGGACTACACTAGAGAGATACCCGGACACTCTCCTGGGCAGCACCGAGAAGGAGTTCTTCTTCAACGAAGACACTAAGGAGTACTTCTTTGACCGGGACCCTGAGGTCTTTAGGTGCATCTTAAATTTTTATAGAACTGGCAAGCTGCACTACCCCAGGTACGAGTGCATCTCTGCTTATGACGAAGAGCTTGCCTTCTATGGGATCCTGCCTGAAATCATCGGGGACTGCTGCTACGAAGAGTACAAAGACAGAAAGCGGGAAAATGCGGAACGGCTGATGGATGACAATGACTCAGAAAACAACCAAGAAGGGTCCATGCCATCCCTGAGCTTCCGGCAGACCATGTGGCGAGCCTTCGAGAACCCCCACACCAGCACCTTAGCCTTAGTCTTTTACTATGTCACCGGTTTCTTTATTGCTGTCTCTGTGATCACTAATGTCGTGGAAACTGTCCCTTGTGGCACGGTGCCTGGAAACAAGGAGCTTCCATGTGGGGAGAGATATGCTGTGGCTTTCTTTTGCTTGGACACGGCTTGCGTGATGATTTTCACAGTTGAGTATCTGTTGAGACTCTTTGCGGCCCCAAGTCGCTACAGATTCATTAGAAGTGTGATGAGCATCATCGACGTGGTGGCCATCATGCCGTACTACATTGGCTTGGTGATGACCAACAACGAGGATGTCAGCGGAGCCTTTGTGACACTAAGGGTTTTTAGGGTTTTCAGGATTTTCAAGTTCTCTCGCCATTCCCAAGGCCTAAGAATCTTGGGCTACACTTTGAAGAGCTGTGCCTCCGAGCTTGGCTTTCTCCTCTTTTCCCTCACTATGGCAATCATCATCTTTGCAACTGTGATGTTTTATGCAGAGAAAGGGTCCTCGGCAAGCAAATTCACCAGTATTCCTGCTTCCTTTTGGTACACTATTGTCACCATGACAACGCTGGGGTGAGTAGTACTTTTTTCTTTTACTGAGCAGCAGGCAAGCATGTACGGGGAGCCTGACTGCAGCTACCCCTAAGCGTTTTCCTGGGTGCATGTTCAAAAAGGGGATGGAACCGTTAAGGCTTGATTGTTCTTTGCTTTACAACTTCTGCAATTTATGCTCGTGTGAAGTTGTATAAAATGGAAAAAGCACTTACACCCACTTGACAAATGCTCGGCATGGTGGTAAACGAGCGCAGGAGGAGCGAGGTTGTGGAGTAGCAGGTCCCGTTTCACTCTCCTTCTGCAGGAGAGGGAAGTTAACATGAGTGCAAGGGAGCTGGCAGCTGGAGCTTATGGTTTTTTCAGACATTCATTCGAGCCATAGATTTTACAGGACGTTGCTGATGTCTGTGTTGTCTCCTTTTGCGATGTCAGTTGTTGTTTCTTCACTCGACATGCCAGGAACTATAGATGTGCTGAATTTGAATGGATGTTGTGGGCCATCACACTGAAAATACTCAGTGATCTCCAGGATATGATTTGGTTTTTTACTTAATGGAGTGGGATATGGGCTTCTTGTCTGTGTTTAGTTATGATTTAAAAAAATAATAATACGAGCATGCTGTAGCTGTTGCAGTAGAATTTCAAACATTCCCATGGACAGGCACAAAGATAATGATATCAAAGCAAGGGGAACATAGCCTGGAGGGCACTTTTTTCCCTTATATTTCATTTCTGTCTTACAGATGTTTCTACTGAGATTATAGATTTGAGCTTCTGTTGCTCCGAACTAAAACCTTTGTAAGCAGAATGACCAAGCCCTCACCCTGGAGGGGTTATGTAAAAGAAAGTAGTCATCACAGGCTGCTGCTTCAGGCAGCCCAGAGTTCTGATCGAATGCAATCTCTTAATTCCACACGTCACAACAATATAGCAAGTTTATAGTTACTTTGCACAGAGTTTTCCCACTGGAGAGTTCACACGGTTTAATATTCAGATGTAGACCATTCTCATCCCTGTACTACGGTGACCACTTTTTCTCTAAACTGCTTTTGACTTTAAACACTTTTCTGTGCCCATTACACACGAACAGGCTCACAGTAGCACTTTTAAATTATTAAAATCATAATTCAGCTGTCAGAAAGGCGCAGAATCTGGGCATACGACGACTGCAAGTCTGAATTTCTTCATTAAGTGAAAATGTAGAACATGTTTGTCATAGTCACCCAAAGATCCCTTTCTCCTCCTTTCCAACACCTGAGCAAAGTTTGTAAGTTTGGATGGCAGAAGCTGAGCTCCTTACCCTGGAAAATAAGTCAGTGCTCACCCAGAAACCAAAGCTGGGCTTTGCAGCCCAGCACTCCCCCCGCCGCGCTCCAGCCTTCTGTATTCTGACAGGTCCATACTGGTCAGTACCCACCACACTGTCCCCACCATCGTATCTGAGCAGCTTCAGAGGGACCCCTTTCTTGGGTGCCTTGTTCGCGCGAGGGGGGAAAGTATGAAAACACCGTTCTCTTTTCTTGTTCCTGTTTAGTAACAATCGCTCCTATCTCGGCATCTACAGCCGCTTATGCACATTCACACGTACGTTGTTGTATCTCCGTGACAGGAGAGTTGGGGTCAAGGGGATGTTCAGCGTTGCTTGGGAACAAACCCTTTTTGTGAAGCGCAGGCAGATCCTGCTGTGGAGCCACCGAGTCTCTGACCCCGTCAGCGCCGTGACCTGGGCTCCTTCTCTTTCCCTCCCTTTCCGAATGCACGGACAGACAAACCAGAGTGCTCCTGAGGACTTTGAAGTGTTCCCAGTCTGTTGTAATCACAGAAATTAGAGGTGAATAAGTGCTTTGAATGAGTTGACAGGAATTGTTAAAATTAGACACTTAAACACAGCTTTGTAAGAGTTTGTAGGAAAGGGACCTATAAAACACTGACAGAGCCTTAAAGCTTAAACTTCTGGCATTAACGATTCGGGATTTGTCGCAGGACTTTCATTACAATAGGCATCTCTAGCAAATAGGCCATCATCAGCTGACCTTAGTGTCATATCACAGGATTACAAGAAACTCAGAAACCTCCGTAAGAGCAGACCCGAAGAGCCCCTGTGCTCTCTGACACCGGCAGGGACCAAGCACTTCCTTATCCAAGCACCCAAAGCCAAACACTCTCCACTAGCTTGTCCAAAGCCTGTGCTAGGAAGAGAAGTTCCTACTATGAGCCATAAAAACCTAATTCCTGCCAGACCAGCTCTGCAGACCCCCGGCAGAACTCCTCGGAGAGGCACTCTCTGGAGCTGGTCAGGTCGGTGGCGGGGTCCCAGCTGCGCGGGTGCAGGGACAGCGTCAGTGGAGCCAGGCACCGGTGGTGCCACCACCAGCCCTTGGCTCGCTCCACAGGCTCTCACACACGGCTTGGCATCATGGCACAGAAACTCATGAACTTCAGAAACAGAATGTTTGGGCTCTGGTCATTTCCACCTTCCTTATTCCCACCACAGGGTGGGGGTGGTTAACATCTCCTGGCCTCCTCCATTGCCCCATAAATCCTTTCGGTTTTGATAAACTGGCATTTTTATCCCCTATTTCATATACATCTCTCTTCAGAAGACATTTCAACATGTCCTTGGAAGAGTCTTGTTACTAATGAGAGCACTGGCAATTCCTGTTGCACGGATGTTGCCAAAAATGCAGCCAAAGTCTCTAATGTGCTTCTTAATACATCAGACTTTGCCTAATTAGTGGCTGTCAGTTCGCTGCCCGCATTTCAGCAATGCTCAGAGCTTTTCTGAATAGCTTAAACATCTTCTGCCACTTGCCTTTAAAAATTCAGCCAGCATTTAAAACAAGAAATTAGGAAGCACAATGGTTTTTAACTCAAATGTCTGCACATCTGTATATATTTTTTGAAGAGTGAAACACTTAAATCCAGATGAGTGAACATTTCCCTGACACTGGAATTCCACCTTCACATGGACAGAGGGCTTTATAAAACGAATTTGCAATGTGCAGGATATTTCCCATGTTATCAGGACATTAAAAAATTAGCTAAAAGGGAAAGCTTACTTTCAACAAACAAGGCTTGTGTTAGGAACCCTTCCCTCTCCGACTGGACTGTGCATCAGCTGCTGTTACTCCAGATTCTGAAGTATCTTTAGGATACAATTGAATTCCCAGGTTGACCCATAAATGAAAAGCAGTAAAAATGCATTTCTCCTAGAAGGTGAAGGGCTGCATAAAATAGAATCAGTGCTGGGTTTGGTGGGGTTACTATGCAGATCAATTTGGGGAAATCCATGACTTGCCAGCTCCTGAGGTGGTTAACAACCCAAGGAGACAGGTACAACAGCTCTTCTGGAACGGGAAACAAAGCAAAGGAATTAAATTATACTGACCCTGCATCTCTGATCCCTCTGTTGTGCTCATCAGCCCTGGTTTAACAGAGACTGTTTTTAATTTAGCACAATTTAAATTTTGCTCAGGAGGTTTTATAATGAAAGCATTATTCTTGGGTGCATCTTAAATCAATCTGAATTACTGAAACAACTACTCAAAATTAATTCAAAATCAGCTATCCAATTCATGCAGAAACATTTTTCTCCAGAGGCCAACAGCTTCCCATCTTCTCTCCTGCCCTTGTCTCAACCACCGATACGATAAACATCAGCTCTGCCAGCACCTCTCCTTGTTCTGCAAGAGGTTTTGAGCCCCAGGACCCCCATCTCAGTAACGCTGTCTTGGGTTTTAGCTAATAACAGCCACCAGCTTTACAGCTATATAGAGACAGTTTAATTATCACATTCTTACCAGTGTGTTGGTTTTATTCACTTCTCAGTAGCGTTTGGTTGTGGACGGGGCAGCCTCACGTCTGCCTGCCCATCAGCACCCAGCACAAACCGCCTGCGGTACGAGACCTCTCGCACGCTACAGAGCCCCACACCATTTTCGCCCAGAGCACATATTTTTCTAAGCTTTTCATAGCTGTTTCCATTTCCCCTGACAGCAGCAGTACATTTCAGGCTCTTGGGCAGCGTCTGCAAGAGCAAACTGTAATTGTGCAAACCTCAGAGCCGCATCTACCTGCCCCATCCCGGGGCACCAAGAGGCTCCCAGGGCTCTGCCGAGCATCGCAGCCGTGCCCAGCGCGGGGATGCCAAAGCAGAGCATCGGCACCTAGAGCAGGTGCCACCAGCCCCATCCCACCTCAGCTGGGAGCAGACTGGAGCAGAGATGGGCGCACAACCCTGAGGGAACCATCCCTGAGATCTTTGGGCCACCTGCACCAAAAAACCAGCAGTACCGTGCACCGAGGAACAGGGGTTGTGGGTGGATCTTGTCCTGGTTTGAGCTTAGGGACACTAAGCGTGACTTTCTGTTGCTGAACGAAGGCTGAGCTCCCACAGCTCAGCACCCTTGGGGTGGTCCTCAGAAGATCTATCTTCTGTCTGACTGTCTCCCTTACAATTTTCAGGAACACAATGGTTTCAAGAATACCGTCCCTCTTTGCGATTCGGCTGCACTGGTCAGTGAATCTGAAGGGTACACATCAGTGCACTTGGCCAACACGGGCCTATCTCTATAATTCATTTAAGGAACCAGGTTAAGGCTAGGAAGTCAATAAAACAGACATGCTGGCCTGGTTATGTCAGCAGCCTGATCTGGAGCAAGACCTGAAATGTCTTACGGTTTTTATCAGCTGGGTGCTTAGAGAGCAGGGATCTGGGGGTAGGGGCTATTTTGGTTTCTCCTGGTTGAAGCTGGTACCCCGTGGTTCTGCGAGACGCAGGCCAGGGAGAGCGAGAGTGAACTGACACCTCGGAAAGAAACATCGTTCTTCGTTTTGCTTATTTCCTGGGCTTTCTTTTTTATTGGTGTTCAATCGTGGAAAATAAAGGGGCTGAAATTTAAGTAACATGTGAAGTCCTTGCTGCCAAGCTGCTGACAGCTGGACCAGCATGAACTTACTGAACACCGACCACATTCCCTGCGAGCGCTGCCAGCGAGCGTGTGAACAGAGCTCTCCCTGCGCTCGCTTCTCCAGCGCAAAGCACCGCAACCACCTAGGCTGATAGTAACCTTCATTCACCCTCCTTCGCGCAAACTACGAGGAGTTTGCAAAGTAAGGAAAACAATAAATCATCTCTGGAGCGCTGCCATTCCCGGCTTCTCCAGAAAGATTGGTGCCTGGCCAGGAATCACACTGCGCGTGTCAGCGCTGCCGTAACTGCCATTAAACTGGAGCAGAAAAATGGCTTTAATAGAAGCGCTGCTTTGCATATTTAACATCATCGATGGAAAGATGGATGAGATGTGGGATGTCTCCTCTGTGAAGCAAGGCACTAAAATTTCATCGCTCTCACCATTTCCCACACAGTCAACAATTCTTATATCCACAGGCCAAAGAACTGCTTGAATTTAATATACAGAAAATCCAATCAAATAATAAATTGATGGAGCTACACAAAGAAGCCATTTTCTCGAGCCTTCATTCTCTTGACTCCAGCTTCATCTTACACAAAATGTGTATCAATTTTCTTCTCCTAATGGATTTAGAGATACTGTGTGCGAAATGTCTTTGTATCAGGAACTACAGATGGAACCTTTTCCCTTCGCTATCCTGATGTAAATCTCAGGCAAGCATCTCATTTTTGAGCTCTTTGTATTCGCCAGAACCCCAGAAGTATTAAAATACCTTTATTCATTCTCAGAGTGAGTGAAATTCACTGGATTTTTCTCTCTCTTCAAAAAGAGACATTTATCTGTCCGTAGGCTTTTTGTGGCTCTGGATATTTGTAGTGATTGCACGTATGTGCAAACACACCATTTTTAATGTGCAAGACAAAATAACTTTCCTTTAGGGTAAACTCGCTGTGCGAGAAGCGAATTATTTTGAATAAGGCCAAGTAATGGTACCGGCTAAATTTGTAACGCGGCTGCTAAATTTACCAATGGAAGCCTTGGCAGAGATGCATCTATAGCAACTGATTGACGAATTTTTTCTAAGCTACTCTTCCTTTTTTTTTCCCCTTTCTTTCTAGCCTGCAAGACAGTAAGCGCCTGAGAAATACAGATTAAAGATAACATTGTATTTTCATTGGAGATGAAGGGAAGTGATTGGCCTGCTGACTGGATCTGAGCTATTTTTAGTCTCACAAAATGATAATTTCATAACAGCGCTGACCCAGTAAGAGTAATTCGTTTACAGAGATCAGCTGAAAATAAGGGACAGAGTAGCCACTGCCGGGTGGAAAGCGGGAAAAGGGGATGTGAAGTTAAAGGCGCTGCAATAAATGAGCCAAAACTAATTAAATCTCTTAGCTGATTAAAGCCCATGCAGTCAGAACCAGTTTTCTGTGTGAGTCGCGGAGGTCATATGTCTGTTTTGCTGGGATTTTTTGGAGGGAGTTTCTGAGCGATCCGTGGCTCCACAGCCCCTTGGCCAGAGGTTGATGCTCTCCCCGAGAGCTGCCGACAGCCACCTGCACCCAGACTGGTCCCAGCTGTACCCAGACTGGTCTCACCCGCATCCAGACTGGTCCCAGGCACACACCACACCTACACCCAGACTTGCCTGCCTGGCACGGACCTGGCATGGGGCACCTACAATAGGAGATGAAACTCTTGTCCCACTTTAATATTAGAGGATGGTATGAGACAATTTTATTGCAACTCCTTAAGGGGTTGCAACTTCCTTGTGGGAGGCTGAAGCGAGACTGTGAGAATACCTGTGACCAAACACAGCTTATCTCTGGGCTGTAGAGGCCACTGACCCGCTGCTCTCCCACTCTCACTGCTTTGACATCCAGCACAGAAAATTTTTTTCTCTAATTCCACCACATCCATTGTGATTTATTTTCAGGCAGACTGCTGGATGTTTTTCCTGTGGAGCAGGGTTCGGCCGAGCTCTGCCTTCCCCGGACAGGCAAAGCCTCCACAAACAGATTGTGCCTATTTAACTATTTACCACCGCTACACCAGAGCACATTCAAGGGCTCTAATTCACCTCTTAAAGTTACAAGTGCGTGTGGAAGAGTTATTTTAAAATCAATATCTAACAGAATGCCATTGTTCCAACATTAAAACCTGCTGGGAAATTACTGGGAGGCATGTGGCAAGTCAAATCACTGCCTGCCAGAGGAAACAATCCATTACTCCTCTAAAAGGTGCAAGTCTGTACTGGCTCTTCATTCCGGTTTGCAGCCTCAGAAATGACGCTGGAGCATCTGGCTCTTTCTTTCCCTCATTCTTTCACAACTCTGCTCTTTTGTTCTGGCTCTACATTGTGGACTTTTTCTTACTTTCTGCACGGGGCCGTGTGGGGTTTGGGTCTGGGGACGAGCGCGGCGATGGCATTGTCACTGCTGTCAGTGGCACTCTGCGGGCGAATTATCTCTCACCTCTAAAAGCATCTGCAACAACAACAACAAAACCAACCCGGGCAGCCACTCAGAGTCATTCTGCGCGCAGGCTCCTCCGCGCTCGGGCTGGGGAGAGCCATTGACGGGATCGCCTGGGGAAACCTGCTGCTTCAATCTTGGCCTGCCATCTGCGGCAAAATTAAAACACAGATCAGCTCTAGCTTTTTTGCCTTCAGGACTTTGCGAAATTTGGCTGATGTACATCCCCAGAAAGCCCTTGAGAAGGATTGTTTGCTTCTGAAGGGAGTAGTTCTGTGGAACCAGGCTATGGGCTCCTGAAGCCCAAGCTTAAATGGAGATGCAGAGGTCTCAGCGCAACGGTGCTGGAGTGTCTCCTAAGAACAAGGTCAAATAATTCAAGTCATAAGTCTCGCAGCCGCTGTTACGGAACATGCACCACGTCCAGGTTTGCTGGACAGAATTCACTCCTGGCACCCAAAACCTTGCCCTGGGGCAGGCAGGAGCAAAAGCTGCTGGGTTCACTTTAAGCCGCTCCTGTTAATCAAACAACACATCCTCAGCGTCATGAAGTACCCTTAGCTTTTTATTATGGGTAATTATTTTTCACGTACTTACTGCTTTCTGTACACGTGACTCCCCTCTGCCATCTAAAAGACACAAACTGCTGCTGTTTTTCTCATCTCGCCCGTAGATAGAGGGTTTCACATCAGATGTGAAAACAGCAGATGATAAAATCTTGAGTCACTTACAGCCTTTAACATTTAAATGCACAGCCTTGATAACAAGATTTCACCCCCCAACCAGACAGCCCCTTTTTCTTCTTCTCTGTGCCCAGAAAACACTTCTTACTACTATTTAATTCTGCTTATTTTCTCACCCTGTTGCCACCGTCCTCAATTCCACGTCTAATGCTGTACGTGCATTTTCGGGGTGTAATTTGGGGACAACACGTCATTCACAGTACACACTTCTCTTTGTATTTGTATGACCTGGAGCACAAGGGAGCCATCCTCCCTAAACATTAATCACAGGCACTATGAAGAACAGAAATAGCACTCTATTTTTCAGTTGAAAAGGCTAATGCAAGCCAGCTCTTCTTGCAACCTAATGCTTGGCAGAACTAAGCTATCTTCAAAAGGAAACTTAAACCGAGAGAAAGCTGCTCTGAGCTGCTTTCTCCTGGAGTCCAGATGCTTTGGTGTCTCAGTGTGGATCAGGAATGCTCTCTGAAAACAAAACTCAACCGTCCTGTCCCTGGTGCCGTCTGGCTCGCGGCGCAGAGAGGTTTCAGAGCACACACGCTCTGCACGTGCTGGAAGATGCACTCCAGGAACGCACCTAATGTGCTCTTCCTGCTAATGGGTATTTGGTCCATGGACCAGACTAGGACTAGTCTGAAATGAATCCCCTCTGAGATGTCCACAGGTGGGATGCTTGGTCCAATGCACCAGCTCAGCCCCTGGTGAGCTGCACAACCTGCAATGCAGATAGAAACTAATTCTTTCCCTGCAATTGATTTCAGAATTCATTCTCAATTATAATCCTGTTTTAGTTTCTTTTGAGGGTTTACATAGTTTCTTGGCCTTTTGTCATCAACATTAAACTGAGAAAAGCTCCAATTGCTTCTTCCTGCCTCTTCAGAGGGAAGACGGGAGTTGGCTGCTGCCGATTGAACAGACTCCGACACCTCCATCACTCCACTGCAGGAGAGGCTTTTTCTAGTAATCACTGTGTGAAATAAGTAGAAACAGGACTTAAATTTACCAGTTTGAAGATGAATCAATGAAGCATTATTGCCAACACACATCCCTCACTGCCACACATCCCAGTGTGCTGCTGGTTCAGGGAGATTCAAAGCCCTGTCACCCCCCCAGCTTTGCACCCTTTTTATCGAGCTCGCTCACTGATCTCCACCTAATTAACCAAAATATGAAATCCCTGTTTCAAAAGATGACATGCCATCCATGTGCATGCTGTAAAGCTTCCTGCAGGACCAGAAGATTGTGTCCAGATGGGCAATCGCGGTCAGCTCGCAGGAGGCAATCACAACTTTTACTTGGTGCCTCTTTCGTTTTCCTGCCTACTTACATCTGCCCAACCGTCTGTTCAGCAATCCAGGGAGCATCCATCATGTAACAGGATGAGTCCTACTGAGTCAGACACTCTGCTTCAGTTCATGAAATGAGTTGGCATGGTATTCTAGCCTTGGCACGCTCGATGCAAGAGACTTCAGCTCTTTTAGGTATTTTTCTGCTACGGAGGAATAGCAGGTCAGATTAAATAATAGAAACATTCATTCAGCAAGACAGCTGTTGAATGACAAGACACAAAACAGATGAAATTAGGTACAAGTCATCTTCCTTGCTGAGGGTCAGAGCAAGTAGTAAGCTGGGCTGAAGGGATACAAGATTTTGGGCTGCAGAGGGCTGAGCAGGATGAATTCCACCACTAATGAGCTTAGAGAATAAGCTCATTACCTAACGAGCTGTATTGAACAAGCTTGGTTTCCAGCCTAGGGAAAGCCTTCTGAATGGATAAAACATAGGTAAACAGCTCCATCAGTTCACAAACAGAAGACAGATCTGTAGCTCAAGAGCAAAGTCATGGCCATTCCCAGATTCTGTCCCGAAAGTGTAGGTGTCAGGATGGATCAGAAAAGCAACAAACAGTAGAGGTTCTTTTCCAGTTTAGACTTTTCTTTACAAATTCTGATACAGACAAGGATGCAGATCAACATGACTTGTTAACCCACAGGTCCTAATAACGTTCCTTCGGCATTAACATAGGACTGTCCTACCCTCTGTGTACAACATCACAGAGCTGGACTAGGCAACCTCCAGAGGTCCTTTCCAACCAAAATTATTCTACAATTGTATGAACAGATGCTCCTGAAATAGCTCATCTCTGTCGATCTCGTTGAAACCCCAACCTTGCTTTTGTGGCCTGGGGAGATAGGTCAGATCAGATGCCAATTTAGAAGTCTTGCGAAAAGGCCTGAAGGAAATCTCACATCAACACCATCTTGTGGACAACTGACTATCCAGAAAGGAGGGGTCTTGAAGATTCTAGTCTGTAGGGAATGGTCCATCGTGTACCCACAAGCTGTTTAGCAGAGTTTTCAATTCTGTTGGCTTGGAAGTGAGAGAATAAGATTTCAGAAAAGGAGAGTAGATCTACAGATGTAGAAAGAAAAAATCCTTAATTCTTAGTTTTATCTTCTACATAGTAACGCTTGCATTTATTTTTACCATTCTTTACTTAGATCTTTCAGCAGATGCTGAAGTCTTGTTTAAACTACTCAGCTCCTAGAGTTTGTGCCCCTCTCCAACGCTACCATTGTCCATCCTTTGTTTGTCTGAGGGAAACGGAAAACGTCTGAACTTTGCAGTAAAAAATAACTGCTGCTTTGGTGGGAGATAAAGATTTTTAGGAGCAAACAGGTGTTCAGTCTTTTAAAATCTCTGTATGTAAGCCTGTGCATGCCTTCAAGTGCACATCACAGGGTAAACAAACACGCAGGCAGCTCGCTGGTACGTGTCAGCGTGGAGCCACATGACTGCAGCGTGGAAGTCTGGCACCAAATGTACTGTGAACTGAAAATGAATTTCAGCAGCTTTCATGATTCATTTTTGGTGAGAAACAAGGGAGGCGTCTGTAGCTGCCTCGTTAGCCGAGTCCAGGGGGGTTCATTTGCTGCTGGCAGCTCGTAAAACCCACGAGCTGGGTGAGGCCGTGGCTCTGTGCGTCCTCCCAGCTCTGCCTTCCCCACAGCCCGGACAGCCCCCTGCCATCGCCGCTACCTAAAGAATTTTTAATGGTTCTGCCCACCGATCACGACGTGTATCGGGAGTAACTTCATTACAGTGAGTCACACCAGCGAAAAACGAGTGCCAGTGACAGCTAAACTGGGCTCGGTGCGTTTGAACAGGTCGGGGGGAGATTTGGCAGACATGTTGTGCACCACTTTTATGGGGAAGTCGTTATGGCAAGAGATGCCTTCTGGTGTCAGGTCCTCCACAGAGCTCGGTCGCAGCTCTCACGTTTACCCTTGGACATCCCATCAAGAGCAGCCATTTCCAGCTCACAGCATTGGATGCACGATAGTTAAGGCACTGAAGAGAACTGTCAGATAGAATTTGTGTGCCATTAATAACTGCTTCCCTGGCAGTATCAAACCTGCGTGGGCAGGCAGCACATCTACTACCTATAGCACTTGACTATACAATAAATTAAATCCACCCATTAAATCATCACAAACTGAAAGGGCATTTCTCCGAACATCTGTGCACATCGAGGGCTTTATCTGCAACGTGAAACAGTCATGACGAACACTGCTGGTGACTAAAAGCAAGTGAGATGAGGATTTGTGGAATTTGCAGGAAATAAGCACAGCTAATGCACCCTGCACTCGGAGCAGTGATTTTGGAGGACGTGCAGGCAGATGGACAATTGAAACCGTCAGCCGGGGCCACGCATGGACAGACACACGGGACACCGGGCAGTTCTTGGGCAGTAGCAGCAGCTTTGCTGAACTTGGTTTGCAATATCAGACAGCGTGCAGGAACGATGACGGTATGAGTGCAACCCTGCAAAGGAGCTGGAGGTAACTGGCAGGGCCAGTTGAGGATCCCCAGCTTCTTCCTTTTACCTTGACGTGCCCCATTTGATCGATTACTCTGAGCTTGCTCTCAGCCTCATTGCAGGATTGCACAGAAAGATCCACCGCGTTCTCTAAAGGTCGGCATCGCATTTGATACAGGATACCATAAAACATGTTGTGGAAGTAGGATGTCTCGCGCCCTGCATCTCTGGACAATGTTCCTCCCTCAGGAAGTGTCACAGTGCCTTAGCGTAACGGGCTTCTGAAGGCCAGATGTAAGTGCCAAGAGACAAGCTGAAGGGGTTTTTCGACCATTTCCTTCATCCAGTCCTATCACCAAGGAAAGACCTCAATGAAAGTACGACAGCACAACACCACCTTTGCTTCTGTGCAAGCTCTTGCTATGAGTCACAACAAAAAGAATCATGTGAGCAAGGCAAAATTATGAGAAATTTGCGCTTCCCATAGCAACCTTGGGCAGGCGTTTGGGAAGGACCTGATGACTAGCTGTTCCTTAGCTGTATGAATCTCTGTGCCAGGATTCTCAAGGTCAAGCAAGACTTAGAATCCAGCTCTGGCTGTGAAATGACAGAGAACCAAAGTTTTCTTCACTGTGCTCTGCTCTTCTGGACATCCAAAAGCAGTTTCCAGACTCTGGGCAACAAACTTTATAGATGGAAAAAACCCAATACACTGAATTCCCAGCAATCTGGAATTTCGTGGGGCAAACACGCACAGCCAGGTATCCCTGGAAGCCCACACTCAGATCGCTCCAGTTACAATTCTGCTGCAACACCGGCACCATCTCCACCACACAGCAAAAGGCCAGAGGTCCAGAGAGGAGGTGACCCGGCAGCGGTCCCACAGTAAACACATCAGTAATCAGCTCAAAGGGCTTACTTCCAAATGTGCAACGCAATCTAAATAAAATATCAAAGAACTCGGTCTCCTCTCACAGATAAAAGGAGAGGATGGTGAAAAAAAATCACACAGAATTTCAGATGATAGAACAGAAGATGTTCCACAGGTCTGTGTTCTCCTGCCTTATAGGGGAAGATCGAAAATGATTTAGCAAAACGCAAACAGGAGTTGTTTCTTTCCCAGGCGTTGATTAATTATTTAGTAGTAAAATACTATAAATAACATATCTGCAGAATCATCTAGCCAAGAGCCGTGTGCACGCCTGTAAAGAGACACACGCACGTCCCACCAGCCTCTGCCAAATGCTGTCCTGCGGCTCAGCTGCTGGGCTGCTCCTGCCTTGGTTCTGGCCATCCCGCACCCGCCCCACCGACCATGTGCCCGCAGGGATTGCTGTCACTGCACTGGCCTCTCCTCCTATTCAGCCTTGCCTGGAATTTTTAATACATTATAACTATATATTTTGCCAGAAGAAAAACCAGTTCATCCGTGCCCCACGCAGTAATTGGGAAGCGGGACACTGGTGTCTCCGGTAGTTGGGCATCCTTCAAAATTTGACCCAGCAAAGCAGAATATAGGCACTTTGTGACAAGTATCACCACACGGTATGTAAAATGTTAAACACCAGCAAAATCAGCCCATTTAAGTTACGATATAATGTAAGGTTTGAGCTTTTACTATATAATCCATTGTAAAGTACTCCTGCATACGCTGTTATGCGGTAAAATTAGATTTTTAGAAAAACCTGGCCTACAAAATAGAACCCGAATACTCAGCCTAACAAAACATATCCACAGGATTCAGTTTGCCATCTCACATGCAATGCATCCTGTAGATCTTATTCTCCACTTATCTTTTAAATGCCATTTTCTGCCCCACCATCTTGAAGACCAGGTTAAATCAAGAAAATAAAAATAGCCATAATGGTAGTGATATTCTATCCCGCGGCCAAAGACTAACTTTGCTTCTAGTCAGTAGCTGTGGAAGTGATAAACCTGAACCAGCTTTTACAGAAACATGCAGGTCTTTGACCGTCTTTATATGACTGCTTGGCCACGGAACAAGGCACCAAACCTCACTGACTCCAGCCCCCGACGCTCAGCAGCTCCAGATCCGCCATGCGATCTTGTCCGCAGAGAAAAAACACTTTAACAAGAGCAACCCCATCTCCAAATACAGAATAGCAGCTTTAAGTGCAATTTTTATCCATTTCAGAAGAGTTTTCTGGTTTTCCTAAATAACGTGACCTCGCACGAAACAGAGCATCCATCTGCCTCCCCGCTGCAAACCAGGCTGTCCACACACACACAACGAGGTGTTCCCCGTCACGGGAGAACAGAGAACACTCATGTCAAAACAGGGATTAAGAGGAACTCTGAAGAACATTTGTGCAGTTCTGCTTAAGCCACCTCTAAGTACAGGAGAAAAAAACCTAAATCTCTAATTGCTTGGACAGACTCTTCCTGTAAGATCCTTGAGCATCTTTGGAGCGCACCAGCTCGCCAGCTGAGAGCGTGCCTGGGCTCCGAGTCAGGGGGAATAACAAGAAATGCCACAAATCATCTACTTAGTCAGTGGGCAGAGTCCAGCCTCAGAATTTAAAAGCTATCTCTCTGCCTAATCATCATTCACTGCAAGTTTCTGCTCGTACAGCTCCGGCACCGGTTGGTGAAACACCACAAGGTGACTGTTCACTTCGAGCAGGTCTGTGCAAGACACACGAGGCAATAGCTGGAGCCCACACCACGAACACTTCCACAGCGTGGGAGTAACAGGTACATTTCGCGGCTTTTCTAGGGAAAGACGGTGAATAAAAGGAATGAAGGGAGCAGAAGTCACAGGCGAGGGTGCAGTGTGTGCAGTGGGCTCGGAAGACATCTTAACATCTGCTACGTGTGTGGTGAGCGTGTCCTCAGCCACAACCCTACGGGCGGCCAGCTGGAAGTAAAGCAGGTTGAGTGGGTACGAGAAAGATTCTTGAGGGTTATGTGTAAGATGTGAAAAGCAACCATGACGCTATATATGATAAAACACAACCATAGAGTCAGGAGAGGCTGAAGGCCTGAATGATTGGGCGCTGATGCAAAGTGATTTTTAAATGTTACCACTCACATATGGCAGAAAATAACGTCCCTCTTGCAGAAAACCGGTGCTGATGGTAGCAAGCAAAACCCGCTGCAGAAACAGCAGCCCTGAAGAAAGACCCGGCAGAAGCAGGGGCCTCTCCTCTGCCTGGCAAAGCCCATCAGTTCCAAACTGTTTTCCTGTCTCAGTGTTCAGGCTTCTACATAATTCAAGAAGAGTTTGGTACGTGCTGTTCGATAGGTGTGTGGCGAAGGAGCTGCTGCAGAGGATGTGTGCCTGCAGCCAGGCATGCAGCAGCACTTACGTATATGTTGCTTCTCATTCATTTCTCCAAAGTATCACATATGTGGACTTCACAATAGAATGATCATATTTTTTCAAGGCACAGACATGTCAAAACACTGCTCTTCATGTGCTGACACACTCGGGTAAAGCTGATCTGGGACTAGTCAGCATACAGGAGGAATTCCTACCCTCTGGAGATACCGGGCTCTGGTAGCCCACAGTCTTTCCTCGTCTGTGTACGGGCTGATGTGAGACCAAACAAGCTGATTCCTGGTCTAATTTATACACATGCAGCATGTCAAGCATCACAACGAGTAGTAAGAAACAAAGTCTAGAATCTCAGAGATTAGGCTGATGAAGAGATTGCATGCGGCTGTCAATACAAGGTCTCAGCCGGTGCCCCCCATGGTCGCCCATCACCCGCCCTCCCGACAGCCGCGTTACGGGGAGCACTGGGTGAACCAGCGGGATATTGGCTTTATGCACACTGTGAATAATGGCCTTTGTCAGGAATGATCTATGTAAGAGCTAAGCACTGCTCAGGGTTTTGTTCGGCGCAGGTATCACGGCAGCGGTGCTGAGGGCTGTGGTCCCACGGCCAGCTCTGCCTGAAGCCTGTGGCCAGTCCCTGGGGGGGCTGGGGGCAGCCGGTGAGCCCAGGGCAGGACACGCTGCCCAGACACGGGCACGGATCCGCATGGCAAAACCTGCCAGGCCCCACACACCATCAGCCACCCCATGGACATGGAGACAGGGGACACAGTAAGAGCAGAAGTGGTTAAACGTAAATTGCTTATTTCCTTCCCAAAAGCCTTTTTCTACAGGGAGAACAAGTCTCGTGCCCAGTCCTTGTTGATCCTCACCACAAAGGTGGGAGCTGCCTCGCAGGGAGGGCAGGGGAGCACAGTTAAAACCAATTCTCTTCTCTCCCATCGAGGCATCTGTTGGTGCCAGTGCAAGCTCAGGGGATTCATTACTAAGCCTAAAAGCCTCTTTCTTAGGGGCCTGGGGAAGAAAAGAGCTGCTAAGGGTCAGTTACTTCTGCTGCCCCTCCTGCTGCTTTTTTTTCAGAGTACGCATCCTCCCGAATGGTCTTTTTCTCCTTCCATCCCAGTCACCCACTGCTTTCCTCTCCCTTACCATGCAGTGGCTTTGTGCTTCTGTTGAGGGGCTGTTTCAGGAGTGGAAGCGTCTGTGCTGAGCTGTGGAGGTGACCCGAGCACGAAGCTTTCTCACAGCTCAAGTGCTACAGCGGTCGCGGTGCTGCCGAGCCCGTAACCCCGGCACAGCTCCGCGCAGCGAACAGCTGGTGTCTGAGATGATTTCAGGGACGTGAGATGGTTTCAGAGACTAATGTTCTCCCAGCTCACTATTGACACATGGGACAGGTAAATGAGATTTACTTTGGCATCTCATTCACTTCTCAATCCATCTTCACTAGCACTTTTCTCTTCTCCCCTCCAGCCTGTACATGGAAAGGTCAATCAGTTTAATTACAGATGTTAGACGCATACGTGCCATTTGCAGCTCTGCTAAGTGTGCTGGGGCAATTGGATCTCTGTCGCACACTCCTACTGACTTTTACACCAAACATAATAGCAACGGGCTGCAATGGCAGCCAAGAAACCTCCCCACGGCACTTTTCCACCTGTAGTTTTCTTACTAATCGTGGTAACATCACCCTGGAAGAAAATTCTGCTGACAAGGGGGGTAGTTTTGATCCTGTCATTTCTCTCCACATCACGGTTCTGTTAGGTGCTCCCACATTCAAGGCCCTTTGAAAACTGGAGGCACAAATCCATTACGGGGCTATAAACGGCTGTCTAAGACTGGCGCGTTGTTTCCGTCCCTTTAGAGAAACCCAGAAATTTCTACAGGGGTCAAAACAAACACATAAACCAACAGTAGCTGCCTTAGTCCTTGGAAAGGATTTTGTACCGTGTTCCAGGAACTCATGCTGCAGTACAAGCTTCACTTTGAAACAAAGGACACATTACCATTTTTAATTGCATCCTAACCTTTCATTAATTGGGCTTTATGCACTGAGCAACATCACAATAATGGGTCTGCAACCTCTGCGCCGAATGCAAATGGGCCACAATCAGGGGAGAGCCCCTGAGCTGCCGGGCTGGGAGCTCACGGACTCCTCCGGCACAGCAGAGACTTCCCGATCATCCCGGGGCCTTTGCTTCCCTGGAATTACTTTCAAAACAAGCTCTCTCTGAAAAGCCTTCCCCACACACATGACAAGTTTTGGCATCCACTCCTCAGAGAGGCATACACCAGCTCTAGAACGTGATGGCTTTCAGCAGCTCCAAAAAGTCACATTTTAAATTTATTTCTATGATAACGAGCCCAGCAAACAGTTTTGTCAGAAAGATTTCTCTGCATACTTCCAGTTTGTGTTTTACGTCTTTTTCTGAACTTCCCATAAACAACAGATTTTGCAGCTCATAAAAGTAATAATCCCAAGGGCGGTAACTCTGTCGGCGGCTCTGGCTGCACGTGTGCCGCCCGCCTGCATCCGCGCCACGGCACCCGGGGGCCCGATCCCACGGGATGCTCTGCACGGCCCCGCCTGGAGCTCACCCGTCTTTGTGGGCAACACACCGAACCCACATTTATGAGGCCATAAACGTGAACTTGGGGCTGGAAAGACACACAGGCTATCGCAGACACACAGAGCTTGGGGACGGCCTCTCTCGCCTGCGCTGCCGCGGAATCCCAGCCGCAGAGCCAGATTTCCTCTCGCTTTTTCTTTGCCAGGGCTTCTCAACTACAGCTTTAGGAGCAAAATCTGTCTTTCTTCCTAGGCCATCTTCCTACTTCTTGCGCTTTGCCCTTTGTGACCCCTCCGAGAGCCGAGGCAGCAGCTGAGCCGGTGTTTGCCAGGCTGAGCCCAGCTGCAGAGCCCCGCTCGGGGAGCAGAGCCCCGGGGTCAGAGCGGTGCGGGGAGCCCAACAACCCCTCTGCTCTGCCGCTGGAGCACAGCCTGGGATCAAGTCCAGATCCCCTACGCGCCTTGTGCATAGGAGCCGGTTTCACTCCCAGATTTTAAGGCTGAGGTTCTCAAAGCTTCCAGAAGAGCCAAGCTCTCCGGGGTAGTTTTGAAGCGCTCATCCCAAGGCCCTCCCCGGAACATGGCTCCAGGCAGGGCGGGGGCTCTGGCACCGCAGCCGGAGCACCTGAGACCTCTCTCTTCCCTCCCCGCACTGGGCTGGCTGGAAATATTTCCCAGCAGAAACTTGTGGTCTCTTGGGGACCGCAAATGCCATTTGTTCTAATTCTTGTTGACATTTCATTTCACACGCTATTAAATGAACCCCTTCGGAAGGATGAAACAGAAATTTGCTTTAGAAGAGAGAAAAAAAATCATGTGTGCTTTAGGACAAAACAAGCTGACGATTTATTTTTCTGATGGAGTTGGCGGTCGCGGTGCAAAGCGTCCAGCTGACCTCAGAGAGCTCAGCTCTGCTCTACACAACACCCTACCTGGGGACTACAGCAGCAAGGGCACTGACCGAACACCGCACGCTTCTATTCTTATTGCCATCTTTAAACCAGTCGTCGTATTTCTGACTAAACTAATCTTTCCCCTTGTTTGCAAGTGGAGCTGAAACGTGTTCTGTAAATACCCAGCTTTGTATCTGCAGTACTCCAGTTCTGGATAATGGAAGGACAAGTGTAAGTGAACTTAAATGAATCATTTTTTATTTGACCAATTTAGCAATGACACATTCTATCAATCACTTCTGTAGAGTAAGCAGATATCCTGACACGTTTTATACCTCTCTTTGAACAATGACCCCGGGAGATGGAACAAGCTGCTGAAGGCAGCTGTGAATCTCTTTTACTGGCGAAATGGAGCAAGGAGGGAGAGGAAGGTCCCGGCCCAGGCAGGCTGGGGCAGAAGGACCCACGGGGCCATGGCTCTAAGAGCACCGCAGGGGACAGGCCACTGACGGGGAGACCCGAGCTCCAGCTTTGGGGGTCACCTACCTAGAAAAACCCCAAAGTGATGTGAGCAGAGCTGGGAAATACAGCAGGAAGAGCGGCTGCTGTACAAACACCGCTTCCTCCTGCCTGCCACGCGCCTTAACTCCCAACGTGCTAGTGGTGATTAAAGCTCAGCAAAGTCATTAACACTGAGATTTTTCCTCACTGTATCATGTTGAGAAATAGATTTTCTTACTCAAAGAAAATAGCCCCCTTTTCCCTTCTAAATCTGTCTTCATAGGGGAAGTGTGAAAGACGGAAAATGCTGCGACGGAGCCCATTTGTATATGGCTAAGCAACCATTTAACGAATACTGTAAAAATCCAATTTATGGAGACAAACAAAGGCCGTTATTTGCAGAAACCATACACATTCAGAATGGCAATGCCTCAAAGCACCTTGCAGGGAGGGGTCCTGCAGTGTGGCCCCGTGGGCAGCGAGGGGCAGACACAGGGACAAATGGATCAGAATTCCCTCCATCCTGGGCAGGACCCGGGCAAAGCGAGGGGCAGAGGGACAGACACAGCCCGAGCTGCCAGCAGGACCGTTACTCTTCTAGCCCAGTATGTGACTCATGCTGCCAAAAAATTCTAGAAACTACAATGGGGAAAAATTCTTTTGAAACAAAGAAGAATTCTGAGGATGATGTGAACGTCTACTTCCTCAATTTTTAAACTAGGATTATGTCATATAATACCCTTAAAGATATTCCCCAGGGCCAGTCACTTTTACAGTGAATAATATCTAATCACCCATTTCTTCCCATGTAATATACTACCGCCTTCTAAATTTGTCGATCTAATTAGCTCTTTCCCCTAACACTCAGTATGATTAAATCTGTATTAAAACTTTCTGTGCAGCACAAGAGCAGACACACCTGAGCATTTTCTAAATTTAGCAGAGGACAATATTTAATGGGTTATTTTTAATGGATGCTGGAATTGCTGCATAAATTAATTCTGATCTGAATTTCCTCAGCCTCCCTATTTTTTCCTCAGCTCCCTTAAATTGTGTATCAAGAAGGAATAATGGAGAAACTTACCTGGTACCATCCATCAAGTACCTCTCAGAACTAAATTAACAATGAGCACTTTATGCAAAAGGAGGGGGAAGAAACTGGGTTTCTTTATACTTCAGCTTCATCATTTTATGGGATGTGTCAGACCAGACACACTTGGACTCATCTCGCAGTTTCCACATGGTTTAAACAGGGCGAACACAAGGGCTGGAAATGTTTGCTGAGCATTTTCATGACTTGCATTTGACCCAAATTTTAGGAAGATTTGTGTGTATTTGGGGTGATGGAAAGGCTGGTTTGTGCGTCGTGGAGCAATGACCTGATCCCCTTCCCACATGCATTGCTGTTGATACGAATCTCCAACACATCAGCGGTTACTCAGAGATTTCTCACTTGCCCCGCAGCCTCACCAGCCCTGCTCGGCATCCGCACACCAAGCCATGTGCTCCCAATTTCCTTCTTCCTACCCTCAAACCAGGGGGACTCCTCGGGGCTCGGCAGCGCAGACCCAGAGGAGACGGGGGATGCCGGGCTCAGCACTGGGAAGCGCGGCCCCCTGGCAAGGAACCGGGCTCCGTTCCCTTCCCAGAGCCCAGGAGATGCTGAGTTCTTCCCTAACGCCACAGGCTCAGGGAGCAGAGACTCAGGGGTTTTCAGAGGGATGCAGAAGCGCAGGGTATGAGGAGCGGGGCAGATGTTCCCTACCAAGGAGGTCTCCTGGTAGAGCTGAACTCTCTCAGCCCCTGGGAACAGCAGCGACCTGGGGCTGCTTCCTGAGCTTAGAGGAGAATTCCAATTGCTCAGTGCAACCAGCAGCTGAAGAGGCAAAGCAGGAAGGATGGGAGACCTGACGGTATCAGCTTCAAGAAAAAAAGGGTAAAAATCTGTGATGGGATCCCTTCCAAATCCTTTCACTGTCATCCATTAGGCAGGTAGATGGGAAACCACACTGGTGTTGCTGAGGCTCTCAGCTCCCTTCAGAAAACCCCAAAGAGCCCTTTGCATGCCTCTCGCCGGAATACTTTCTGTTGCCTGTGCAGGAATTTATCAGAATCGTGTTGTGAAGGTTGAAAGTCGGTTTTTGGCCCATTTAACTATGCAGCCAGCCACCTCTTTCATTAGAGTCCACTGGCAGAAAGATAACCAATTCCATCTTCATAATTACAAAGGCTTCCACAGCAGGAGACAATAAGGTTGTTTCTTATGTAGAATTTGAATTACTTCAATTATCATGTCTGAAGCCTCCCATTCAGGGAAGCGTGAGGTTTGGGATTACTTTAGAGCAATCAATTGTGCCCGATTGGTTATATTCAATAAAACTAGATGGGAGAATCTCTTTTTTGTTCCCTTTAGGCAATACAGGCTCAAAGGCTTGTAAAATCTCTGTGCACCCTTCAGGGCTGTCACTTGAAGAAAACAAAGGCACAAGCTGGAGAAGAGGGAAACTAAGATTCTTGGGTGTATTTAGGCTGCTTCGTTCTGAAAGAGCAGTTTATGTCATGCCTTGAATTCAAAGAGCTGTGCAGGGAGGTCAGCACCGCTACCTGCCCTTTGCAGGTGAAGAAACCGAGACACGCCATGGAAGAGGAATCACCTCTGCTCGTGTTATAATCGCAAGAGAAAAGGAGCCCCAGGATGTTGCTGGGCCAGGCTCTACCTGGCTTCCAGCAGAGTCCAGAAGCAGAGCAGGAAGATGTCACGAACCCACCCCTGACCAAAAGACAGATCCACTCCCTGAGTGGAGTCACTCTGGGGGCAAAATCCAGCCAAGCTGAAGTTTGACGTCCAGCATGAATGAAGTTCTCACAGCTAATTAAAATGCACTTTCTCTTTCTCTCCTCTCCGCTAGTCAATAAGACAAACAATAGGCTAGCGGAATACAAAGAACTCGCTTTGTGCGTTGTGGATTCTCAAAGATGCTTTACAGCATTAGAGAGCAAACACAAAAGCCGAGCTGCTGATGTGTTTATTTCTGTATAAATATGTGTTCCTCTGGTGTCACTTTTGGCATGGAAGAAAGGAAACATGTTTCTGCCTAAACAATTCAAAATGGTCAGAGGATTTAAAGCAGATCCTCATTAAAAGATTTATAATCCTGTCTCTGGGAGGCATGCAGAAATATGGGTATGCCTCAAACTTCTACGATACATTAATGTTTTTTACATAATCCACTCCTATTGAACCAGACCTCCAAGTTACATTTAATATGAAGCACAGACATGAGTTCAGACTGGTTTAGAATTCTACACCGAATAGAAACTCTCTGCTGATTTGAGGCCATAGCTCTGAACTTCACTCTCACCTCTAGGAGCTGTGGCTGATGTTAAGAACCCCACCAAACCTCTGAGCATCTTACTGGCTCCAAGCCTATGTCCTAAAAGTTTCCTCTAAGAAAAGATTATTTTTCTCACCATTTCCACCTCTGATCAAAACCCCAAGTCAGACCATCCTGCTAAACTAAAACCGAGTAACACGTTCAGGTGTCTCGTTAGCCCTCAGCGCTCTCCTGGGGAGGCAGGAGAATTGTTCTTTCTGAGTGAAACGTGTATTTACAAAAGCTACAGTTGCTCTGCTCACAAGAACTACGTGCTGGTGCCGCACTCCACGCCGGATCAACAAAGCACTCGAGCACATCTTTCGCTGAGGCAGGTGCTCAAATCCTCCTGCCTTCAGCAGGGCGCGTCTCCCAGCAGGTTTCCGTACAGACTGGTCCAAGCACCAGCTCTGCCGCACTCCGGTCTGCGGCTCAGCCCTTTCCCAGGGAGATGGTGAAGGCAGCACCACGGCCCCTTCCAAGAGCTAGATGGAGAAAGCTGCAGAAAGTAATATCGTGTGCTCCCCAAGGAAATTAAAGTGGTCTTGTTGGAGCTAGTTTCTGCAACGGAGAACGGAAGAGGCTTGCATGATCAGTGAACTATAAGATGTTGTGAAATAGGGCTGTGATTTGCAGTTCGAGCCCAAGCTGAAGCTCTCTCTTATCTCAGGACAACCCCGCAGCCCGCTCCTACGTTTGCTTTGTGAAGAAAAGGAGGACATTAAAAAAAAATACATGAAAAAGACTTTTTTCTTTACCTAAGCGTCACCTGAAGGTTTAAATTTAGTAATTAAAAGTCCCTCTATGCTTCTGCATGAATTTTTAAATAGTCATTAAAAATAAAATAAACCCCTAGCATGATCCACCTTACATAACTTCCTCCACAATTTAAAAATAACTTGTACAACTTTCTAGTACTCGGTGTGCATCACAGCAGTTACAGGAGAGGCAGGAGCCCCGACGGCGGCGTGCGCCGAGCTCGCACCTCACCCCCTTCCTCACCAAGATCTTCTCTACAAGAGCTTTAGTTTAGCTGTCGAGGACAGAAACCCCGCAGTGAAAGGGGTAAGAGAGACCCGGCCCTCGCTGCAGCCCAAACCCCAGCTCTGGGGGTGCTGGGGGAGGCACAGCCCCATCCCCTCCCCGGCCCAGGCACCCGCAGCGGGGATCGCCGCTCGCCCCACCATCAGACAAGTCTGCCGGGCCCAGGGCTCCCGGAGGCAGCTGCATCCATCAAGCTGTGCTGCAGGGACGTGGGTCTCTTTCTGCACATGTCATATTTTAAAGAGCTCTTTCTGTCTGGAGCTGAAAGAAGCGTCGCTCTGCATTGTAGCTTGGCTCCTGGCTAACAGAATTACCAGAGAATCCTAAATCTTACGTTATTCTGGTCCAATAAATATTAAAGTCAGGGAAAAAGCTCATTAAAAGTCCCAAGAGCATAAATACAAAACAGAGCTATCTCTATATTCGTGCTGAAATCAAACAACGCATTAATAGCGCTTCATAAAATCTTCTGCGTATCGGTCTGCACAGCTCTGCAGCTGAATCCCTCACTGTCTGCCATGGGAGGACCAAGTCTGAACGTCCTTCTGTTCCAGATAAAGTTCCTGAGAACCAGAAAACCAGAAAGCCAGTAAGAACTGCAGAGTGGAAAGAAAGGGCCGTGTGAGGATGATAAATGCATTGGAAAACAAGGAGAGTGGGGATATATATCAACACAGGTATATAAATCATGCAGATGCGTGATGAATCTGTTATGCCAGCCATGCCTGTTGAACTGCTACAGCAATGCTGAAAGATGATTGGGGCACATGTGAGAAACTCCAGGCAAGTCTCCCAGGCCTTCATCCCTGTCTGGAGTAAATTATTACAGCGGTACTCACCTAAGTTTACATTAAATTAGGATCTAGCCAGTTTTAGCTACAGAGAGAATTATTACTGAGCGTACATCAGGCAGAACATCATTCTCAGGCACAGGTTTATTTTCCATTTCCCAGCTGTATTCCATCCCAAGTCCATCCACTGCTTCAAGCTTCTCCTAAACACGCACGCACCTGCTTTGGGTGTGCAAGAAAAATCCTTCAGATGAAGTTATCTGTGCCATAGCCCTGAACCAAACAGTGGGGCAGGGCTCAAGTGAAACGGGCTCAGGACCCTGAGATTGGCCAGGGGGGAACAGTAACCCTGGGCTGTTGGATCCCCCAGAGCCACCATCGCAGCCCTGCCCTGGCTGCCTGAGCTGGACCTGGGTGGTGGAGCTGGACCTGGGTGGTGGAGCTGGACCCGGCTGGTGGAGCTGGACCCGGCTGGTGGAGCTGGACCCAAGAGCAGGGAGCCAGGCTGGCCAAGGCCCCGGCAGCCCAGCCCAGGGCATCGGCGCTGCCAGGCTGCTGTGCCATCACCAGCGGTCCCCATCCCAGTCTGCTGTGTCACTGCACAGCTATTTATAGACTCGTGGTTGTATCCAGGGAACCAGAAGATGTTGACTAGTATTCTTCTATGAATAAAACATGGATATTTTCCTGGCTTGAGGAGCTAAGAGCTGCTCTAGATGGAACGTTTTTCTCTCCAGTTGGACTCAGCTGCTGAGCCAGTTACTTGTACTTCTGACACAAAAAAAAGATTTAGACCTGGCCTAACAGAACGTGTTATAGGTAGGTGAATACGTCCTTTGCTGTGATGAAACAGCACTATTCTATCAACATTATGGAAAAAATGACAAAACTTCAGGAAATTTGCTTTTTCTGCACCCAGTATCCCTTCCTCCAGTTTTTCTTTCCCCTGAGGTTAAAAGCTACCCTTCCTTGTCAGCTGAACACAACAAGTCTTCTGAAATTCCTTTGGATAACACAGTCTGGGGAATTTCTTCCTATCTGCAATTATAAATGGAATAACCAGAAGGCGTGTCCATGTTTTTTTCCAAAGAGTGAGCAGCACAAGAGGACACGGTGCTCACTTCCCTTTGCTGATGCCCAAGCAGAAGCTGACTTTTAAGGGCAGGGACTTCCCACCTGTATTCATACCACTTGGATGAAATCCAGCATCACCAAAAACCCTCACTAGCCATGGAAGTGTGACAGGGGCCAGATCAGGGTATTAACAAAGAGGGACAGACCGGCCAACAGCAGCCTCGCAAGGGCTGAGACTCCCCTTTTAGAAAGGTATTCAGGGAAAGGGCAAGACTCGCGCTCGCTGGTGTGCCTTTATGTGTTCTGCCTTTGTAGGGAGGAAGGAAGGAGCCTTAAAGTGAAGGCAACGTGATTGATTCCTGCCTACAACCTTGCCAGCAGCTTGGGGCGGGGAAGGGAGGCAGGATGCCGGGCTGTGCAGCATTCATCAGCCTGCCGTAGGAATGCACAGCGAGGAAGGCTCGGCGGCATGCAGCGCAGCCCGAGGCTCTGCAGCGGGTTCAGTCTGCTTTAAATCTGTTGCAGCCACGCTGCTTCTGGTACGTCCCAGCCTGCCAGCACCAAACCCGCTTTGGGATCTCTGCATTGCCAGGAATTCACCACAGGTCTGTCCACATCATCAGTAAACAAGAGGGTCTGGAGCGTTCCCAGCTACACGAGGAACTGCCCAAATATTTCACCCTCTCCTGGTTAAGATACCGAGTGCTTTTATTTGTTTCCTGCTGAAATCCCCACTTCTTGCCCCACTTTATAGTCACATATTTGTTAAAAAGCATCAGACCCGATTTATGCTGCACTATTCCAGCTTTGTGCCATCCTCCTGCTATAGAGTTACACCAGCTTAGACCCAAGAGTTTACCAAGGACCTTCTACACCAGGTCAGTGGACGGACAGATGGAGAGAACAAACAGGAGATGCGCTGTCCCGCAGGCACAGCACGGCCTTTTGTGGATCGATGAGAACAGGCATCCTGTTACCTGCACATTACCATGTCTATCTACCCTCATCTCTCTCTCTGTTGAAAAATTAATGCCGAGTTTCCTACAGTGGCATCCGAGATGTGAAACGACAAAAGGAAGGTCAATTGGGTGGATACACTTCTCCATACGGTTTTGAAGTAGGTCAAGTAATATAGGCCTTGGCATCACTCTCAAAGTAATCGTAACTGGAATTAAATTTAGATTTCAGTAACGAAGTCTCTTGAAAAAGTCTAAACACCAGGCCTGTTTCTGTGGCCCCTCTTTCCTGCACAAGCAAGCCCATGACTTTATAGTCACCTCAAAGGATCAATACTACGTGGTTATTGCCGTATTGTTAATACCAAAACAGTGCAAGAAGTTCATTTCAAACCATCTTACATCAGAAATGTTGCAAGAATAAAGCCTGGCCTAATAAGATTACCCAGGCTACTATTTTCAGGGCTAACCACAATGAGGAAGAACAGAAAGAAAAGCACGTTACTGACTGATAAACAAAATAAAACTCATTTTCTGATTTGTTCTGTAAATCAAAATGCTAAAAGAACCTCTAAGGCTATATTAAAGCCGAGAAAAATGTAACACGAAATCAATGTTAAAGGCCATCTCAGCATCCTTTTATCTAACCAAAATTGTAAACACACTGCTCTGTTCCCAAAGCACAAAATCCATTTACACTTTGCATACTTGAAAAGAAGTGTAATGCATTTTGAAAACCACAGACTTTACTGCATGCTTCTCCCATTTAATACAACGGGACTTAATAAGATTTGCAGGTGGCATAAAAGGCAAATGGAACCCTAGAGCTGAGCACACAATCCCAGGTTCTCAGCAGAGAGGCAAACCCAGCGATGGGGAAAATGTAACATCAGAAGGGATCAAAGCAGGACAACAGATGACCAGAAAATACAGGGGAAAGTCGTGAAACGTAGACTCAGCGCTCCACTTCTTGCAATACTTCTCTGAACACTTAGCAGACGATTTGTAACAATGACAGAGAGTCCGTTCTCAAACCCAGTCCCCAGAAGGATTTGATTTCTGGAGGGTAATTGCAGTCAGAGCTACCCAGGTCCTGTCAGCGCTGGGTAACACGAGTGGACAGCCAGAGCCTGACGGAAAGGGCTGCTCTGGCTCCACAGGTCAGTGCTGCTCCTGTCCCTCCTCGGGGAGACTTGCACGTCTCCATCCTGCTCTGCCCGTTATCTAACGGCAGCTCAGTGCTTCCCCCCAGGAAGTGCAAATTTAAATTCTGAAGTCATCCATGTAACCCGCTCTCCACCCAGCTGCGGACATGCCCCTGACAGTTATCCAGCGGCTTTTTGGTCTCTTACTGACATCTCAGTGTCCTGCAAAGGCTGCAGAAGAACCGAAGGGTCAGTTCATCATCTCAGAGCCTTCCTTAAACGCTTTGCCCTTTTCTCACACGCCCACAACCTCTGTGAATTCCACAATGCTGGAGAAGCATAAACACAGGTAATATTTTTCCCTTTGCTTAAAATTAGAGAGGCAGACATTAAGCTGAGTTTAAACAGGTATATACACAGCAGAAAGCTGAGAGCTTATCCACAAGTGGTCTAAAGCATGGCACAAACCCAAATGACTCAACACAGCAGATGCTCTTTATACCTGTCTGACTTTCTGCACAACTTGTGCTTTAATCCCAAAACTTTTATGGTCATGCTTGAGCCAGAGACCGCTGAGGAAAACAGAAAGAGTCCTGGGAGTCGAGCAGGCGCTGGGGCAGGCTGTCAGAGGGAGGAACCGAGCATCAGGTTTGGAGTCAGTAACGTAAAATGTACACACTCAAAAATTAAAAATATCCTCCTGCGCAGTCACCGCGCTGACTTACGTTAATTCTTCCTCTATTTCCTCCACCCACAAAAATACCTTTTAGCAATGGTCTGGGAACCAAGTACCACTCTAGGAGATCTCTGTGCATCGCCCTGGCCGCTTTCGAGACATCACGTGTTGCCAAGACAATGTGAGAGGCAGGAGCTGCACAGGGGCTGAGCAGAGCGTCGGTGGCCAAGGAAAGGGGCAGGGGGTTGAGCAGCCTGGGAGCAGATTTCCATGGGAAAACTGAACGCTCACTTCGAAGGAGGGGTATGAAATCACCAGGGATAACACTTGTCCTCCTCCCCTCCCTGCCTGCGTGGCGATGTGCCGGATTCCCTGGTTCTGACACAAAGTTCTGAACTGTGCAAATAAATAAAGCTGCCCTGCCAAGGAAAGAAGCCCGAGGGGGCTCCTGCCAGAGCTCCTCCAGTCCCTCACCGGCTCCTTTTCTTGCCCTGCTCCTCTCCCATCTCCATCCTGTATCCAGCAGGTGTTTCCATGGCAACACCATGTAAAGCAATCCTTCCCTCCGACATGGGGGAAATGTTGAATGGCTGAAAAGAATTAGCTTGGGAAAACCTGGAAATACAACTAAAAATAGGAAAGGCAATAATGGAAGGTGATGGTGGAAAGCTGCCTGGGGACCTCAGACCCTTCTGGAGGTCTCATTCCAGCCCAAATGCAATTTGCTGTTTCTCTTTCACTCTGACGAAAAGAAAGATTTTTGTTTGCTTTTAAGATGTGAAGCATCTCTGGCAGCATTGTCCCTTCATTCAAGCCTACTATTACCAGTAATTCTATTTTATCACACAGAAATGGTTCTGAGGGACCCAGAGAGCAAGGAACAAGCAGCAGAGCCCCAGGTTCCCCCCTGAGAAACGGCTTCACTTGAAAGCACATACGGTTACCGTAAATGGGTGTAATTTGTGCTCTGATGTCCTGCGTGGCTTTACAACAAGTGACAAATCAATCATTACACAAACATCCTTTGATAATCAGTGTGGCTACATTAATTATGATAAATGCTTTTAGCAACTGCAGTGTGTGGACGCGATGCATAATTGCACAGGAATCGTATTACCCTACTTTCCTATTCACGTCCTGAAGTACAAAGTCTCTCAAAAATCGCCGTACTTCAATAGCTGAATGCAGAGTTTACAATCCACTCTTCCAAGGGTTTAATTGTAGAAAACGCAGAGTCCATTAGTATGACTGTTATTAAATATTAAGTAATATTCCTTGAGAAAGAACCATTACCCCTTTACAGAGTACAAACATCCAGGAGGACTCTATCAGTTCGCTGACCCAGGGGATTAATTGGAGCAGTCGTTGCACAGCAACAGGGTACAGCAGATGAGGACCTCACCTAATGAGTAACACTGCATCCAATTGAAATTGCAAGGACAGTTAGCGTGGTAGAACGCAGTCACAGGAGTCTCAATCTGATCGGATTGCAACAGTTCTGTATTCTTAAAAACTGCACATGTAACAAATGGTGATGAGCAGGAGACGAGGAACATGGAATTGCCATTGCAGGGGCTGAAAGGTTTTGAATTAAAGCGACAAATTCAACAAACAGATCAATGGCCACGTCTCCACATGGTTGACTTCAGGGGTTCAGTGCCACAACACATCACCACGAGCACGAGCTGAGCCCCCTGTTCAGGAAGGATGAACATTCCCATCAAAAACAGGAATTGATGTCAAAACAATGGGATGTGAATTCAGAAAAGGCTGTAATTCTTTTGAATGAATAGAGAGATGTCCTTGGCAGGAGGTTTTCCCCTCCCCGCCCGCTCAGGGTCTCTTCCTTCGGAAGCAGTTCGCATCTGTCACTGGGAATGACGGGATGCTGAACTGCCCGGATTTCTGGAGCAACTGCTCACTCGAGTGCCGCTGCTTATCTTCCCTCTTGTCCTAACGATCGCAAGGGGTCAGACCCATGCTTTTACAGCTCATCATCAAGGAGCTTTAGGAGAGTCTTTCAGGGGATTTCGGAAAAGCAGACCAGCTACGTTAATTGTGTAGGAAACCAAAAGCACGTGTTTCAGCGCCTGCTACGGCATCTGCGTCACTCCTGCAGTAAAGCGGTTGCTGGGAAAAGGATTTTCAGTTCTGTTTCAAGCTAGAAAGACCTTAGCTGTTCGGATAGTAAGAGTGGGCATGGCATAAACGCTTGGATAGACTCTGAGGCGGCAGAGGGAAAGGAGGGAGAGGGTGCAGGAGAGCCTCGGGAAGGCTCCTTGGCGTTCCAGCTGCCGTTTCTCACCTGGCATGGACGGCGCAGCCAAGACGACAGAGCAGTCTGACAAGAGCCTCGATATTTTACCATCGTGGGAAATCAAAATGAGAAAATGTTCCTGAAACGGGGAGGAATTGTGATAGAGCCCACCCAGCCTGATAGAGCCCACCCAGCCAGATGACAGAACCTACCCAACATGCCAGGAGCCTCAGAGGAACTCCTGCTACACTCCCAGCGAGCTCAGCAGCAGTCTTGGGGCATCCTGATGCCCCAGAAGGAAGTACAATAATGATTAGACAAAGAGCAATATTTAAAGCATAAAGATGAGCAGAAATTCTGCTTATAGGACTACTTAAGAGAGGGTTTTCCCCCAGAATGTGATTTTTTAAGACACAGAATTTTCATTAATGAGGGCTGTAATAAATTCTGAGCCTAAACATCCTATCCCCAATGCTTTATACTTTGAGAAATCCATTTTATGTGTTAAGGGATCTATCTTATTTGACACATGTAGGAAAAGACTTTGCAGCAGGATTTAGAAAAACACTGATTTTGTGTTTTCAGAAAAAACCCCACCACTTCAGAATAAAGGAGACTGAGTAGACACAAATCTAAGGAGGCTCCTGAAGGACCTCCATGAGATCTCTTCTGCTGCTGCTTAGCACCTTATTCTTTAGGCTTTGACCAGAGCCTGTTCTTTTCTCCTGCACGTAAGTTCTCCTGAGGAACCTGTGTCCTCAGAGATCCAGCAGCCCCCATGCTCTGTCCCCACCTTCCCCTTTGCTACCGTCAGGGATCAACAGCAGCACCATTCCAATAGTTGTATCGCTTTTCAGCACAGAGGGGTTTAACCCTATGTTTTGGTCAAATTTCCCTAAACCTCTTGGCATAAAAAGATCTGAAAATAAACCCTCTTTAATATTTGGTGTGGGTTTGGAGTCTGATTTAGAAATTATTTGAGAAGAGCTTTTTTCTTCCTTTGTAGCCTTTATATCAGTCATTTTATCTGATATATGATAAGCCCAGATGAGTTTAAACTGATTCATCCTATTTTGTAATGTTTAAATGTACTTTGCTGAAGCTCCATCATAATGTCACACACTTTTAAAATGAATAATTCATCCTGCCCACCTCTTCTGAAATGCCAAAAGGATACCGCGCCCTACCAGAGAGAGGCAAATACCTTCACTAAAAAGTACACAGGGAAACAATATCATTTAAGAACAAATACCAACCCCAAGGCACACCACCGCAAATCTCCCATTGAAACCCTGGAGGGAGGGAGGAAGAGGCTCTTTTCGAGGGAGGGGTCAGAGCAGGGGGTCAGTTGTTCTCTGCGTTAGGCACCGATGGCTCCGCACTTTCTAACGGGAGTCAAGAAGTATCTGAGAACCCCTGACAGGCACAGATAAGACTCTTCTAGCAAACGCCTGTCAAGAAGCTGTGCAAGAAATGACATTGATTTTATCCCCATGCTGGTGCTATTTCAGGGAGAGCCTTTCTCCATTCTATATTTAGCTGCTGTATTATGTACCTTGCTAATAGTCAGGTAGAGTTTTGTCGATTTTGAACCCAGCAGGGATCAGGTTAAGACTCGGGAATGAATGCCGCTTTGTGCGAAACCGGTGTTTGCCCACCGGAATAAAATACAGGTGTAATGAAAGAAACCCAGAGGACTGCAAATGCGAGGCAGCAGCTCCCCACAGCCGTAGAGCACTGTGGTCCCTGCAGACATCGTGCCATGGCAAACTCACACCCTGAGCTCAGCGGGGTGGAACCTCCCACCCACCAGCAGCTCCCCAGGGCAGGAGGAAGTGGTCCATGGGATGTTCCCAGCTCCCAGAAACACATCGCTGCACTCCCCAGGAACACCATCACAAATCCTGCAGCCGCTGGCAGTGGGTAACAGCCTGGGGTCGAGGCACATTAAGGTAGCAGAAACCCCAAGCTAGGTCTGTGGGGAAGGAGGGCATGCCAGAAGAGACCCGGGGTCCCAACCACACACTCACTTGGATTACAAGTTTTGACTTGGTCCAGAGCAGAAAGCAGGATCTCAGCCATTCACCCCAGGCTGGGGTCACTGCAGGAGCTGGCCCCTGCTTTGGTCGCAGCCACTGGTCTGCCCAGCAGGGACCAAGAAGGAATTTTCTGAAGGTGTCAAATGATCATTTTTCCCCGGGGTAACACTGACAGGCAAGAGGCTGCACCGGGCCGCTTGCCAGAACTGCTTGGCCACCAGCAGCCCCATGTCCCTCTTCCAAACAGATTCCAGCACAACACATCACTCCACAACGACAACTAATGCATCATCACGCAGTCCAGTATTTGAGGGCCTAAATACTTCATTTGTATTTCATGAGTATTTTATGCAAGGGTAGTTTTACTGAATCACGGACAAAGCATGAGGCAAACTCTCCACCAGAGATGCTAAAGGCATCTGATCCCTTTTGCTGAACTCCCGCAGCACTGCTGGGAACGCTGGATGCTATCACTCATGGCACATCACCTCAGGCATCACCTGGAAGAGTAAGGTGAGGACAGACTTGTATCACAGCCTTGCTTTTCTGGAGACAGGCTTCCAAAAAGCCAAAACCAGATCTCCAAACACTTCTGAGCCTGGAACAAATAAAAATTAAAGCAAACTTTAAAAACCTGTAAAACTCCGTAGTCATTTTCCATCAAGAGCCCAACGCTGCTCATCAAACATTGAAGAGCAGTCTGTGAATATCTGAAAAAGTGATCTCATTGTCATTCTTCAAACCTTCCCTTCAAGCCTCAGAGCACAGCGGTACTTGCAAAAGAACATGAGATGAGTCTGGAGTCCTGTGGCCACATGCTTTCACATCCACCAGCATTTTTTCACTCCCAACTATCTTTTTTTCTATGGTTGAAACACAAAACCATCACGTTGGCAGGGCCCCTGTGCACTCACCCAGGCTCTTTCTGAAGTAACTCGCACAGGGAAAGAGAACAACGAGCCAAATGGTTTTAGCACCGGTTGCAAATCTTCCAAGTCTCAGCTACAAACCCAGAGACCTAACCGCATAAAGGATCACGGACATGCTACGGACATTGCCCAGACAGTCCTAATTGTCAGCACTTTGGGGCAGGATTAAGTGCGAGGCATTTAGACTCCAGCTGAGGACTTTGTCTGGAATGCCTTGGAAACAACTGAAATAAAATGACTGAACCTTCACTGGTCTCTAATTAACCTCAGAGGGCTGATTATCAGCCCTCTCAACCCCGATGAGAAACTGATGTGTGCAGCATCCCTTCCAAAATAGGGTAGGAGAAACCAAAATAATAAAACAAAAGATCCGGCCTGAAGCTGGGTGGAGGGCACGGAAGCACGCACAGAAAATGATGGTTCCAAACAGCTCTGAGCAGGGCCTCCCGCGGTAACTCACAGGGATCGTGCTGTTTCGAACAGATCCGTGGCAAACACAGTATCTGTGCACGTATCCAGCCCGAGTCACGCTGCTGTCCTTTCAGACACGGGCTGCTCCTCGGGAAGCATGAGCTGGGCCCCTTCAGAGTCAATGCAGCAATTGCCTCCTGGGTAGAGAGCGGTGGAAGCGGTGCAAGGTCCGCTCTGCACCATGAGTCAAGTGAGCTGGTGGCGTGGGCCTGACATGGAGGGGTCAGGGAGGAGAGAAGAGGCAGCTTCCAGAGCACAACAGCTCATGACTCACCCCCGGGTCAGGCTTCAGACCGCGGGGATAGGGCAGTGAGAGGGTTGCTCCTAGGGCTAGTGAACAGACCTGGGAGCTGCCGCGCACACAGATGCAATCTCCTGCAGGGTGACTTCTCTGAACCCAGTGCGAGCACTGGTTTAAGTGAAAACAAGTCTGGAGAACACGTTCCTCCAGAGCACGTCGTCATCGGCAGAGCCTCGGTGTGTCTTGGAGTGAAAGGGCAGCAATGGGGAGGTGGAACCATCTGTGGGTCGAACAAGCTGTTGAGTGCTACACCTCACGCTGCTCCAGGTAGCGTGCCTGGTGCTCGCCCTGCTCCCAGAGAAAAACGAGCCTGTCTCATCCTCCGAGGGCTGAGACGCACCCCTGGGAGGAAAATGAAATCTCCTGGGGGTGCTTTGGGAGGGCAGCCCTGCCTGCAGGGCAGCCTCTCTCCACCTTGGCCTGGCCCACTTAGGAGGCGAGCGCTGTTATTAATTTCAGAAGTCTTGCCAGACTCTGGGCTCCTAAATGCCCAGTGGGAGAAGCAAGACAGAATGCACTAGCCAATAAACATGAGATGGGCCAGAGGAGATCAGGGATTCCTTAAGAGCTTTTAAGGCAGAAGGGAATCTCGTGGGCGCCCCGGTGCTGGCTGTTCAGCAGCAAAAGGCAAAACACTGTCTGCTCGTAGATGTGCCATAACTAGAATGGGCTCAGGACTCATCTGCTTCTTTTTGAAGAACAGTAGTGTCTTATACCCAGTTCAGTTTGGTCACCTCTTTTCATTACCATTATTTATTACACAACTCAGTTAACTCTCTTTCTTGGGTACCAGGCTGCTAGGGATGCTACCAGCAGTTGCTAAGAGATATCCTCTGCTCCAAGAGTCTCACGGTTCAAGAGAACAGGATTTAAAAGCAGAAGGGACTCACAGTGCAGAGGAAATATCTGGGCACAGAGACTGACTCCTGAACCATCCTGAACTCAGTTCTGATTCAGCAAAGCAAATCAGCATCGATTTAAACGGTGCTTACAGTAAAAGCAGGCGCTTAAGTGCTTTGCTGGATGGTGCCTGGGACACCAAAGGTCTCGATGGCTTCAGCCCAGCATTTCCCCGTGGCAGTTCAGTCACTTTTGTTACATTTTGCTATAATTCCGTCACTTCATGAAGAATATCAAGCTTTGTCTCCTGCTAGTCGTCTGCAAAAAGGGAGTCAAATAAAAAGAGTTCTTACTGCAGAAATCTTTCCCACTATCCATGTTTTGGGCACCTTTGACCCCACATCCCCATAAAAAAATGACTTTTCCTATATCTCATGGCTATGACCTGTTAACAGGGAGTTTTACATCTCAAATCCAAACCAAGACCAGGGTAAAAGGTGTGAAAAAAATCCTGTTATAGCTTCTTTATAAATGCTTCTTCCATTTAAGAGCCAGAAAGTACTATTTGAGAATGGGTAGAAGATACCTTCTATAGGAACACATGAAGTTAGAAAGAGACGCAGCTTTCGTGAACCACAGGGGCATTTCCTATCTACATTGTCTCTTATCATGCCAGTTTCAACCTCATCCGTTGCAAATGGTCTCAGATTAAATGTCTGGGCTACAAACATGCAGAAAATGATCCACTGACTATAAGACCAGGGGCTTGGCTGTGGGGGTTCAAGGCTCGGGGGCCTCTGTGACCGCAGCATCTTTGTGCCTCAGTGAAGGTTGAGTCATCCAGCTGCTGCCATTACACGGGTCACGTCAGCTAATAAGAGAGAAAGGGCGAGCATCCTGTTTTGTTCTTAATTCATATGACTGACCAAGGTGTAGCTTAATTCACCAACCTTCTCCCTCTGTAAGGCTGTCTAGCATCACTTACCACAAGTAAAACACTACAGAGCATCATTAAATACAGTTCTTTATATCCAGATCAAGTCACCACGGTGACTGAACCCACTGTCAGCAGTCTAGGTAGAAGATGTGATGGGTCAGAGAGACTCCGATACCCTCGCGGTGCCCTCTCAGCCCTAGAGCCGATGCCTTTCTCACCCATGCATCTCATCGAGACCGCGCGTGGGGCAGAGCTAATTCTTGCTGAATCATTCCGAGGCCTTTGTCCTGCTTGTAAATTATCCTCAACCTGGCTGCTCTCCTGCCACATGCATTAGCAGGCAGCACTTCTCAACCCAAACGGCGAGCAGGCAAATCCCAGCCTGTGAATTGCTGTCAAGCTCTTCCCCAGTAATCTTCCTCTCACCCGTACGGCTCCGGTGGGACACCCGGCCGCGGGGGAACGGCTCTGCTTGCCGGGACTCCGCGTACCCGCCAGCTTCCCGACTGCATGCTCACTGCTATTTACACAAGCATTTACAAGACTCTTCTCGAACGTTCCTCAGTAGCCGGGATGCAGGTGAAAGCACCTCAAAAGACATTGCAGTTGAGGAGAACCTCACAGCTGCTGCTGCAGCGTGTCAAATGCTTCATCTGCTTCCTTCATTCTTCTCCTCCCGCTGGCAAGCACGGGTGGGAAGCAGGGGCTGGGAGAAGAATTGAGAGCAGGGGTTGGGAGATGGAGCTGGGAGAAGGAATTGAGAGCAGGGGTTGGGAGATGGAGCTGGGAGAAGGAGCAGGTTGGGGCACGGGGCAGACCCATCCAGCCGGTCACAAGAGGGATAACGATGGAAGGTGGTAAAGCCTCATGGCAACCAAAGTAATGGAGATCAGGAGATGTTTATGTTTGATGACTAGATGAGTAATCATCCTGAATTCCCTGCTTCACCCGAATCCCTGCTGAGTCACTGGGCCCCTGTCGATACCCTGGGCTGGGTGACTCCTCTCGCGGAGGCTGCCAGGGCTTTTTGCCATATGGCAACAAGGAGATTTGATTAGTTGACTGTTTCCTATTTGTTTTCATTAGAAGTTTATTAGCCTTATGTTAAATTGCACATTTCAACTACTCAGCAGTGTTATTGGAAGTCAGAAAGTATCTGGATGGGGTTTCTGTTGTCTCCCGAGCCACGCGGGCATTTGCTTTGACCACAGTGTCCCTCGGTGGGAGCGCAGGAGAGCTCTCCCTTGTCTCTTCCCATCTCATCTCTTGCCAGAGATCCTCCCAGATGAGTCAGCTGGTGGTGCTCCTCTATCTGGGTAGCAGATTAACAGGAGCTGGAAACCTCTGCACTAATCACACTGTGGCGTTTGCACCTCTTTGTTTCTGCATTCCATCAATCAGTCACATAAAAGTTAATAGGAAATAGATAAAGGAGGTCATAAAGAGCAACAGAGCAGGTTCAGTTTAACACTCACTGCAATACCCTCTGAGACCTGAGAGCGGTTTTCACCCAGCCCAGCTGCACAAACTTTTATTGCAGACAGATTCTGGCACCAAGGGCTGCTGCTGCCATGAATTTTGCAGGAATAGCTCTATCCAAGAACAGCGAAACCATTATCAAACAAGTAACGCCATCCCACCTCTTGTCAGGAAGCCACTGGGAAGGTGCTTGCAGGAAGTGACTAACAACCCAGCCAGAAAGTACTGGGCAACTCAGGAAAGCTCCCAGACACGTGTGGGTCCAACGGTGCCTACAGAGCGTGTTTCTGTGGCCTTCAAGAGACTTGCCTTTTTACGTTTTCAAATGATAACCAGATTTCTCCAAAGACTTGCCCCAGGCTTTTCCAGCTCCTCCAGGTTCTTGCAGCAACCAGTGTTACAGCTTCAGATTTTACTACTCCTGCACACGGAAATGTGTGAATGCGCTGCTAATTTTACCCTTGACTACCTTTACTTTTTCATATCCTTATCATCTCTTGCCATTATCACACAAGATGTCAAAGTAATCACACAGAATTAAACACCAGGTTCTGGGTTACTGGCTAGGCTGATTCATTTACGTTTGGGTTTTTTTCCTGAGAGGACTGCAAACCTCGTTTTATACAACCATCTCCATGGCCTCAACCTACTAATGCCCCACGCCCCTCCCCAGGCTGGGGGGCTGGCTGTGCCCTCCGGGATCCTCTCCTCAGACTGACACAAGGGTGGCCGGGGGGGATGGAGGTGACACAGCTCTCCACCTGACAGAACATGGCTGAGCCCAGCCATGTTTTCTCATCGCCGCGGTGACAAAACAGAGATGCTTATTACAAGAGCATTACAAAGCATTGCTAATAGAAAGAGATTTTGATTAGCAGGCCCTGGGGAAGGAATGATACCCAACAGTAAATCCTGGTGCTTGCTCATGTTGCTCTTCCCTTGCTCACATCCACCCCGCAGCCCACGCCTGCAGCCACCACAGGCAGGCAGCTCCTCTTCTCCAGCACCCAACCTTCCTGCTGGGTTTCGAAGGCGTTTCAGTCACGCACACATCCCCGAACCCTCCCCAGCTCCTGCGTTCCCCAGATCACACTGACCCGGCTCTCTCTGAGGCGCTGGAGTCACAGACCTTGAAGATGACACCAGGGTGGGTGAGCTCTGCCAGGGATGGGGCAGGAGGACATTTAACAGCGCGCTTTCGAGGGCTGCAGTGCCCGTGCCTTGCTGCACAGCACAGCAAACCTTCTGATATTGAATTTCTCAGTATCTCGAGAAGGAGGCTCCCCCGTACCCCCTCTGCTGATGCTCTCTCCCCACGAAATGAATTCCACCCACCCCAGCTCATCCCGTTCACAGTGCAGAGGAATCACCGACACGCTTCCCGCAGCACAAGATGCTCACTTGTGTACAGGGGCAATGAGGGAAACCTCCCTCTAAGAAGGGCTGAGGAGCTTTGTGTTTACTCTGCCTGGTACACGAGTGATTATCATGTCACCGGTCATGTGAGTAAACACTGGCAAATGTGACAAAACATCGAGTTAATCCTTGAAGCCTGCAGAAACCAAATATTCTGTCCAATTTGGTAACAAGCACAGAGCAAAACATGTTCTGTGGCCTCAGTGTAGTCACATTAAATATTTAAAGTGACTTACTAGATACACAAAGGGTCTGAAGTTCCAGCTGATCGTTGGAACACGCAGATTCCGGGGAAGGGCAGGCATGGCAGCAGCTCCGCCGGGGTGTGAACAAGGGGAAGTTATCCTTCAGCTGGAAAATAAGACAAATGAGACAGTATTAAAGCATCATATAGGAAAATATGTTCCCTTTATTAAAAAATAGCAGTACATTCTTTACATTTAGCATAAAATCTGCTGTAATTACCTAGCAGTTGGAAAGCAATTTGCAACAGGCTTTATTGTTCAGCATCTGTACCAAATTTTCAGGAAAACATCCACCAGGGAATAAAGTAAAATGAGATGTGCCACAGTAAATACAACATTTAAATGCTTGCACAATGGAAATTTCAGTGAGGCTTAAATGAGCTGCAACGCAATTCTACCTCTGTGTGCCTGGTTTTGTTTTGTTACTTAAAGGGCTGTGGGTTTGACTCCAGCATCTTTTCCTCCTGTATACACACACCCACCAGGAATGCTATAATCCACACAAACTAGTAAGGTTATATTACAAAGGAAAAAGTAATTTTGCAAAGTAAATTTAAGTAAAATGTCACAAGAAAACCCAAGTCTATTGCAGCCAGGGAACACGAAACGTTCTGGTAGGTACCACCTCCAGGACTTCCCTATTTAAAACCCCAAAGGTTCATTTGTTGATAATCTCTACAACACAGGGAAAAGGCAAAATTGCTTGCAACTTAACTAATGACTTGCAAATTCACTGCGGCATCCCAGAGTAACTATTTCATCCAGTGGGGAAAACTGGAGCTCACACAAGGCCTTGTAGATGCTTAAAGGAAGCTCCATTTTACTCCTGCTTAGCCTGGTGTAACTCTGGCCTTAGTTCACCACAAGTGAGCCAGTCAGTAGAACTCTGATGGAAATAAATCACTTCAAGTTTGTACCAGTTAAAAAGAACAGAAAGAGTTCTGGATTAGCATCTCCCCAAGGCAGGGAAGGTACAAAAGAACATGAGCCTGGAGCTCCCCAGATGGTTCCCAGCTTCCCAGGGGACCCCACACATCAGACAGTGACAACCCTGAACTTACTGGATGCCTGTTCATTCCTCCTTTCTTTCTTTTCCCACTGATTAAATAACATTCCTTCCGATTTAATTTCAGACCATCAAATAAAATAGGAATGTATCTTTGCAAGGAAGCGCATCTTATGTTCCGCTTCAGCCTGAAGCCAAACAGCATAAACAAATTCATCCCTTTCGGTAATGAGGACATGATTGCAAGAGGAATATTAACACATTCCCTGTGTTTTTCTCCCATCCCGAATTACGGCTCAGAACTGCCTCCCGCTTTGCTACCCGCCATCGCCCTGTCCAATCAGGCTGGGTGCCCTCGAGCTTCCAAGCAGGTTATTAGTCGTACAAAATGCATAGGATTAAAAGCGCATGTCTTTAAGCAATACAGGCTGAATTTTACCCAGCATGATTGCTCGGATACAAATGAGAACAGAGCCTGGGTCTAGATGTTTACAGTACCGTGCAATTTGCCTTAACACGCTGATGTAAGGCGAGTTCCACGCAGGGGAAGTTAATGTCTATCTCCCCTTTCGGATCAGAGCAAAGAACACACAAATGGGGAAATCAAAGTCTTGTTATTAGGTACGATAATTTCCTCATACAAGAGGAAAATGAAAAATTCAACTAATGCTCAAGAAAATGGGATGACCCAGGAGCGAAAGGAGGCGATGTAGATGTGATGACAGGAGGGATGTGACCGTGTGCTCTATGGGTTGGTAGGAAAGCCAGGAATAATAGAGAGCAAGGAGAATCAGACAGACATTTACAAAAAATCCTAGACTTTATTCAATGAATTATTTAAAGTCTATTTCTGATCTGGCACAGGAGGTCACTTGATTTCCAGAAGCGTGCAGCGGGAGCCCCATCACTTCTGCCATTCAAACCCTGAACAAAGCGATGGGGAATACACAGCACAGAACCCTCATCCCATGGCTCCAGGGGAAGCACTATGACCTTAGTAGACTTCCCCTCTTTCTAGCATTTCAGTCTTGTTTGCAGCCCTGGGAGCTCACAGTCTGAACGAGCTTCACTGGGCAAACACCGACACCTCCACACGCATCAGGATGTGTGGAGCAAAACCGTGGTCACCTTCCTCATGCCTGATGGCTTAGCCGTGCCATCACCTAATGAATGGCATTAGCTGGATGAGGTCTTTCAGACCTACCGAATAAGAGCATCAAACCATAACAACCTAGCCTTGAAAGACTCATTTTAGTAAGACAACACCAAACAACGAAAAGGAAGGCCAGATGCTACCCAAGAAAGCCTCTGAGCCGCTAAGCAGCCTCTGGAGCTTTCCCCCAGACGAGACCCCTGGAGCATATGAACATTGTGACAGATAAACTTTGTCTTTATTACTGCCTTGTCTAAGATTCGGAAAAAAAGGACAGAAATACAAGTTGAAAGTGATGAACTAAATCACATGAAGGTTAATGACTGTAATGCCTCAGCCAAGGTCTCCCACAGCATAGCGCAGCAGTAATTTGGGAACACTAGTATCCAACCTAGTTCTACAGTTGTAAGATCACCCTTCCTACTTTGCTTCAGAGCACACAGACAGATTAAGAGAAGACACATATTCCCCAACACACCCCGAGAGCTTCTGCGGACCCGAGATCCCCAGCACGTGCTCTGTCCCCAGGACCTGGGGGAGCACAGCGCCTTTGTCAAGAACGGGAAGTATATCTTAGGACCAAGGTTAATATCAAGAGCCCAGTCTTCCAGGTCCACCAGGTGAGGAGAGGTTGAAGTCACTCTTCATCCACCAAACAGACCTTTTATTTATTGAATAGTCCCTTTCTTGAAGTCATGGAGGTGTTTGTCCATTCTCTTTCTAAACTCTTTTTGGTTCCCTGTCCTACAAACATCCTTGGCAACAAGCTCTGTGGTCAGAGAAAAATCTAAAAATGTACACTTGGTCTACCTTGTTCAGCACATTCAGAGTGGATGGGTTTGCCCATAAATAAACTGTACTGCGAAAGGTGAATGTGAACAACTCCAGAGATGTAGACACTGAGAAAATGAGTTCTGGGCAAAGCTGAGGTGCACAGTTTCTCTCACTTCTGTTCAACTGCAGCAATTTCACATCTCTGGGAAGAAGGGGAAAAAAAAGCTTCAAGCATGAGATGATTACATTTTGTACATTACACCCTGATAGAAGCTAAAAATAGACTCTGACGGTTGCTAAGTGCATTTCAAACGGCTTTCCTTAGAGGTAAAAATGGGATTTTATTTGAAAAAAGCAGAAGGTGGGATTTATAACATCTTGGGAAAGAGCTGAACAGAAAATCACCAGTTATTGGAATGGAAGAAGCAGGGAGTTTGCTGTTCATTCTAAGAGAGAAGGCAAAGGGCATTTGCTGGAAGATTTTTGGGCTTCCTAGTGCACTGCATGAAGAGATCACACAGGAACTCCTGGCTCTCCTCATCCCTTTCCTTTACACAAAACCACGAGGTTCCTGCAGGTCCTACCACAGCGCGGGGCCCATCTGGGCTGGACAGCAGAGCAGGAGGAACCACAGCGCTCGCTGCGGGCGCTTTCGCTTGGCTCAGAGAACCATGGGGAAAGAGAGAGAAAAAAAAAAAAAAAATCTATTTCAACAAAATGAATTTGCCTCTAAAACTTCCTGATCAGATGTATCACAGAAAAGCAGGCAATTAAACCCAACCAAACGTTTCACAAACAAAACCACTGAGGTTAAGAGTCTGCATCAAAATGACAAAACCCAGGAAATTACAAACTTCTGGCTGACAATCTATCCCCCACCACCTCTGTACCAAGGCCTCGGAACAACGTTAATGACCCACTTTGTCAGCAACTTCCTTAACTTTAACATAGTTTTCTCCTTTTACTGTAGAATTTGGGGCATTTTTTAGCAAGTATTAGATAAGTCTTAATCAGGATGAAGGTTATAGAGTTTATAGGGAAGGTATCAACGTTTTTCTGATGCGCTGGTTAATGACCCGCTGGCGGGTCTTTCTCCACTGTACTCAAAAGGCACAATGAAAACCTCATTACAGCAAACCCCAGGTAGCCTGAATAGTATCTGCTTGTATTTATTTTAAATGAAAACCACTGTTCCTTTTCACTCCTGACAGAATTCTCCATTTCCTATGCAAGTCAGCGCATGATAAAATAGCAGAATATTCACCAGTGTCAAACAGAGGGTTTTAGCAATAAGCTTCAGTGCAATGTGAAATATTGTAACAATTATTCCTTGAGATCAGGGTGTTAATCTTCCTTTTTCAAGTCAAATCCAAGGTTATCAGCAAGATCTGGCAGTTTCTCAAAAAATTTCAAGCCACTATGTCTAATTACAAAACTCCTATGTTGTGACTCCCTCGGTCCACTGTGATCAAAAATTACTGGCATCATCTAGCTCTGTGCTGCACTCTGAGCAGCTTTCTGACTTAAAATCCAAATCTGTGGGTGTTTAAAGATAGCCCAAGTAATGCATATATATATTTCTGTATATAAATATATGCATGCTTACATATAACAGCTTCATTTAAAAATGTAATGGAAAACACTCCCAGCTCTAGTTACCTACAGCGTAGCTACATGAGAGACAACGAAAAACCTCCTGAGTGTGCCCAAAGCAGGAGGAAAAGTGTAAATGTTTAAAACAGACCAAAGGCTCAGGAACAAGCGCAGGTGAAGAATCCTTTTACTGGTGCTGCCCCGTGTATCTGGCTTGGAGAGTCTGGATAATGTGATGAATTACTAACACGCTAATGTAAACGTAATCAAATCTCAGGACTCGAGTGCACAGGGATCACCACAGATAAATAAATGATGAAATGTTCCATTTTCCCTGAACTGTGGAGTGCCGGTTCTGCCAAAGGTGGCCCGTATCCAGTGGGATGGACATGGCACAAGCTGTGATTTGGAGAAATGGGAAGAGAAAGCAAAGGTGTGCTGCGTTGGGTTCCCATATCAGACAGAAAATAAACAGCAGTGCCATCAGAGCCCAGACCCACCCTGCTTCACGCACCGCATCCCCTTGTGACGATGTGACAGCAGGACAAGCCAACCCCCACGCAGCAGCCTTCATGTTTCCCATCTCTGCCTGGTTTGCTCTGTCTGGTCCAACTACACCGACTTTATATCATTAACTCATTTCAACAGCCACAGAAACTCTGGCTGAACAAATATTTGGTTTCTGGAGCCTTTTATGACCCGTTCGCTCCACTTCAAATGCTTTGGCACAGAAATAGCATCAAAGAGCTGAATAGAACTTGATACTCATAATATCCCTTTAATCTTATGAACAGCGCTGAGCAGATACAGATCTCGGCAGTGCCATGTGGTTACTGTCCAGGAGCTCACGAGGAAAACGATGCTGGGTGAGCAGCTCCACATAGCAAAGCACGTTTCTCAAGGTGACACGACCCCACAGAAGTATTTGTCAGTGCAGCTGCACATATCGAGAGCTGGACGCTCACCCTAAGCACATAAATAGTGTTGAGTGCAGAAAAGGCAAGAAAAAGTGAACTTGAGCAAGTCTGTGGAGATGTTCTTCTCTGACCTTAGAGTGGTCGCCAGACATGGGTGACTGTGACACATTGTGAGGTCACAGATGACTCATGCGACAGCCCAAAACCCAACAGGATTTGGTTCACGTACTCTCTCTTGGTATGACAGAACACAGGGTCTGCCCTCATCGCACTGACAACAAATTTAGGAAGGAGGGAATTGAAGGAAACCCGAGAGAAGATGTCACATCCCTTGGCAAACCCCTGTGTGAAGCAGCAGCATCAGGACACCCGGCTCTTGCTCCATCAGTCAGCAGTTCAGGGAATAAGGTGGAAGCAGCTGAACTGAGCTTTCAGCAGTTGCCACAGCCCCAAAGTTGGCCGGTGACCCCCAGCCCAGGGGCAAATCAAATTCTCTCCCACATGCTGGGGCCAGAGCCGGTGGAATCTGGCAACTCACCCTTTGCTGGTGCAGACAAAGCACCAGACTCGACTCCCAGCCCCTGCACTGGCCACGGGTGTGTTTTCATGGCTTCCCCTCCAACCAGCAGCTTTCTCAGCCATATGATGCTGACAGCAACCAGCATTTTCTCACCTCAGACAGGGACTATGAGACTAATGTGACTAATGTCTGAAAAGAGCTTTGAGGCAGCTGGATGGGAGCACTGGCATTATGATTAATTCCATAGACTCATGTGGATTATAATAAGCATGAAACCAAACCACTGCACAGAGGACATGTGACATTCTACTGCTGTCTTAGTGGGGTTCTAGCCTTTCAGCACCAACTCATAGCCAGCAAGAGAGGGCTACAGATCACTTGTCTAGGACACCCAACAGCTCTTCATGTCTTCCTCGGGAAGGGTACACAACCAGAGCTAACAGCCAGCACTAGAGAAGACAATAGTAGAAGTCGCTACAAAGCCCAGCCAAGGCAAAAGACTGAATCACAGTAAGAGTTCAAAGACAGTGATGAAACCAGCAGGGTCGATACCAGGGCCATGACAGCATCCACAGGGAAACAACTCCTCTTGCTAGGATGAGAAGCGTGCCACCAGTGAGAAGACTTCCTGGGCTCTGCCAGGCTCAGGCTCCTGCTCTCAGGGCCAGGAGGCTCCAGCAGCCGCTGCCAGGCTGCTCGCAGGGCTCGAGCACAGGCTCTTCCCTCCCCGAGCCAACGTTCCTGCTTGGACAACCTCTCGTGTCTCCTGGCCACAGCCAGACCACGAGGCACCTCACAGGCAGGGTGACCGAGTTCATCCTATCCATATAAATACAGCCAGTGAATACGGGAAAGTCTCTTCCTCTGCTCTACCCTTTTACAGAGAGGAAGATACAGGTTTGCCCAAGGTCACACAATAAGTAATTAGAGCTCCAAATACAATGCAAGAAACATGGGCACCAACCTCACTTTCCATTCACCATCAGGGCCACCTCCTGCAAGAGGCACTCGCGGGCATCATGACACATCAAAGCAGTATCACAACAGACTTTGTGTCTCAGTTAATGCAGTCTTTGGCAAAAATGATGTCAGAGCAGGCTGTAGCAGTGAGAGAGGGATCTCCAGGACTTGTGTAACCATTCCTTGAAAATAATGTTATACTGAGCTGTCAGCTTTCCTTCGTCACTGAGCAAAAGACATTTCTTTTCCCCCCATCTAATACTGTTAGAAATGTAGAACAAGAATAAAATAAGTGCAGACTTTCACTTAGAAGTTTGGGGTTTTTTTTAATTAAAAGAAGGATGTTATGCAAGGTTATTTTTATAGGCAATCCACAGGTTAGCTCTGTGGCTGAGAAACAGCTTGTCTACAACCACCCCTGTGGTCACAGGTACCGCTGCCTATGTGAGCGCCCTTCACGGCAAAAGCAACTCGCAGCGATCATAAAGATTAGAAGATTACGGACACACACAAAATACAGCGTCTGCAACATCCACCCGTAATCCCACTCTCCTGCCTGGCTACAGGCGCAGGGAAACGCAGCCAGAACACACATTCTCATCAGAACTGCTTCCTTCCTGGGAAGGACAGAGATGTGGTTCACCTCGCAAGGGAGGTGCACCAGAGCTTTAAATAACCACTTACAAACTCGCCTTCCAAAGGAAATTACAAGTCAGTTAATGCCAAGAAATCCCAGGCTAAGATTGATAAAATAGGACTGCCTTCTGCATTTGTAAGAAAGGAATTAAGGAGTTATGTGAAAGATTTTGGCAGAGCAGCCGGGAGGAGAGGGAATTCTCACTTCTGCTTCCACCGAGAATGTCTGTTTCAGAGGAAAGAGCTGTGGTTCGGTCCTAGCGTAAGGCACACATGATTTGATGGGGGTCGGAGGAGCCGCGTCCCTTTGTGACGGGGGGAACGTAGAGCAGGGCCTTTACACCTAAAGACTTCACCTGAAATCCTGTAGGAAGCAAATTTCCCTGCTGGGTTACAGCAAGGCTGGACGTCAGGGTTCAAATCAGGTATCCGCAGCCTGGTAAGATGTTTCACCTCTCTTTGGCCAGTTAATTTAAAACAGGATTAATAATTCCTGCATGATTAGGATTTTATGAAGCCTAATTAATTAAAGGTCATAAAACGCAATGAGACCCGCATATGACAGATACCAGATAAATCCAGACTATTCGTATGTAAGTCGTGCTGTGTTTGAGAGGTACAAGCAGCTCTGCAGAACAAAACGTGCTCCCCCCTCACCTCCCTGCCCTGGGGCTGCTGCGGGGGCTTGGCTGGGGCCAGCCAGGAGCTGAGATCCCCAGAAAACTCACAAAGGCAGAAGCATGGGTTCACAACGGGCCGGGCTCCAGAGCACCCGGTGACCAGACCGAGTCCCGAGGACTCATCCAGCACCACACCAGCACCATTTGTACAAGCACGCCGCGTGCGGGAGCGTTGGGGCACAAAGAGCTGTGCACACCCATCACTCAATTCAAATGAGATCACTGTTCTCCAGGACCTTTAATTACTAAAAATGCAGCAAATCCCCTCAAATATGCCGAACTGGGGTGGGCAGAAGGGGCTGTTCAGGATTGAAGTAGGATAAAGAGAATAAAATGCAAATCTCCCTGCAGTTTATACTTATGACTAATACCTATCACAACAGATTCATTTGGTAGCACGCCTGTGACGTTAAACTTGTCAATCCTCCCCACCTCGCAAAGCCTCTGCTCTGTGACATGCCTGCGCCAGCTTCTCCAGGCCTGCACAACAGCCGCTCAGAAAATGCTGCTTCTCTCCAGCTTTGGTCCTGCTGCCAGCAGTCGATGCTTCAGAAGCAGCACCTGCAGCCAGAGACCAAAGTTTTCAGCGTATGAGTTGATGGCACCCTCAGAGACAGAAATCCGGGCCACACAAGGGCCGATGAAGAAGCAGGAGGCGTCCTTACCCTGCGAAGCTGCCTTCCACAATCCCCAGTTAAGCAGGCAGGCAGTTTGCAGCTGCTGCCCCTTCCTCAGCCACCCCACTTTGGTGGTTCTCTCCAGCCTCCCACCACCTCGGCCGCGTGCCATCGAGCATGCCACGGGCTGGCAGGAGGAGACTGGTGCTGCACAAAGCACTGGATGTCCAGCAGCACCCCAGCATTTAGCTGGGCACCCAGGTGGGAGTGAACACATGTAGATGCCTCCAACAGGGCCAAAGCTAGAGAAGAAACGGTCTGAAACTGGTCTGAATTGGTGGGCCACCTAACGGGGTGACATCCAGGGCCGCGGCGCTGAGCGGGATAACACCAGACCACAGGAGCACGTGGAAGCACGAAGGGGAGGAACAGCCTCAAGGGGAAGGCAGGTTGTTCAGAGGGAAAGGCTAAAGCTGCAGCCCAAAAGCAGAGACAGTAGCACTTGAGTAGCCCATTGGCAGTTCCTAAAGAACGAGACAAGCTAGAAAAGGAAAATGCTGTACAAGGAGTGGAGGATCTCAACGCAGGCACAAACTGCCCTCAGTAACTGTGTGTTTGGGTAAGCTTTTAGGAAATCTTGCATATTCCTCTGGATGTCAAACCCTGGGCAGCAGGTTGTACCTTGGCCAGGGCTATGCAGGACACCCGAGTTAAATAAAGCTCCTTTAGGGGTGACATTCCAACTACCTAAGAAAGGTCCCTGCCCTGAGCAGCCCGAAGAGCCTTCTCCCATCCTGGCGTCTGGATTGTGGATGCCTCTCCTGGGGCCACAGAAGCTGGTGGGAGTGGCAGGGGGGACAGCAGCGCAGGGGGTGGCAATCTGTCCTTCCTGCTCTAAGGCTCTAGCCCACCGTTTCCAGCAGCTACTGAGTGATGTGAGAGCTGCAAGCCTACAGATTTTTCACTGGGCATTAGAATCCTAAATCGAGTATGTAACACCACCGGCCATCCCGCCGGGTGATGGGAACGTGAGAGCATGAGACCCTGCTCTGCCTCTGCTCTGCCTGTATCTTCTCTAAAGGAGTCTGTTGGTTGGGAAAGGCTCCAAATCTCTTAGCAGACCACTTCTGTCTCAGTGAAGTTATCAGGAAGGATAAGAGTGCAATTTATAACTACAGACAAAAACCTGGCCTGCATGTGAATCAAGCCATTCCAAATCCATCTGTCTGGATTCACTTTGTGAAGCCAGGTAGCGATGGTCACTTAGGCATCCTGCTTCACTAAGAACCCCGCACAGAAAAGCTCATATCCTGTGAATCTATATAAATATATTAGGCAGAGAACGAAAACTGCACCGAGATTAGATTTCCATCTCTTAACATCTACGTACACGACAGATGGGATTAGTAAGTGAACAGACCACTGAAGGAAGGAGGGAGGATTAACAATGGAAAATAAAAAAGGTCAAATATCAGTGGCAGCTCTTTGGAAAAGAGACTTAGGACAAATGGCACAAGCGGCTTCAATTTATTTACTTCAGCAAATGAGAGATGCAGAATATGAAAATGAAAGAACAATCTTCCCTTAATCTGTGGGGAAAGCGGGCCCGGGTACAGATCATAGCCCCTAACGAGAGTTGGCTCTCCGGGAACATGCTCTGACAACTCTAATCATCCCATGGCCTGGGAAGCTTAGAATCCAATTTCAGATCCAGCTATTATTGCAGAAGTTTTAATCTCCATTCTTATGCAAACAATCGGAGGGAATGATGGATAGATAAATAAACGAACAAATGAATAAAAATCAGGCTCACACACTGACGCAAAGGAACTATTGCTCATCAAGATGAGCATCATGTGCTGGTGCGAGCTTGTGATCGACAGTCGCGATGAAGATGAACGGGGCGGGTGGAGGTTACCCTCCTGCTTATGCTGGCTGGACATCAAGCCCAAATTTTATATTCCAGACACAGCCACACAGAAGCAGTGACTGCTGTAACAGCGAGCACAAATGCAGGAGGAGAGCTCTGTTCCCCATTTATGTCCAGACAAAGGAGCTCTGACCTCTGAAGTCAAAATTTATGAGAGAGATAAATAAGCGGGTGGCGTCTGATTCTACTAGACCCGGGCAACCTAATATAAAACCGCACACGCTGTACAAAAGTCACCTAAACATCTGCCCACACCCCAGCACTGACCTACAATAGATGTTTATAGATTATTATTTTTTAAAACAGACATTTATAAGTTTGTGAATCCTCAGCTCCAGCAGCAAAAGGGTCCACGGTGTTCTTATGCACTGGGTAAGAGAGCACATTCTGCTGCTTCGGTTTGCTAGTGCCCGCCTGAGCAGGGTGCTCCAGGGAAGCCAAACCACAGTGGGGCAGCCACAGGGAAGTTGCTGCCAGGCTGTAAAACCGGTACCTTCGCTCACACTAAACCATTTTCACCAAAATGAAATTCACAGTTATCTTATGCAATCAGCTTCTAGTCCATTTACAACTTCCTGCATTAATATTTACACCCTCACTTCTGCCCAGACCATTAAAAACACATGAATTCCAGATATTTGAAAGTTATTTAAGACTTGTGCCCCCTGAACAGCTCACTCAGAAGGTGAGCCATTAGGTCTTGGCCTCCTCTTTGGATCTGACTAAAACATATTCGCCACCCATTCGTAGAATAACGGATGAGACAGAGGAGAGTTAAACAGAGCCAAGGTGTGGGAGGCAATTAAAGGCAGGGAAGAAGGAAAGCCAGTGTTAAGTGCCTGCTCTGAAAGGCAATATCCATCTTCGCTAGAAGAAGAATAAGGCCTAGCTGAGCCTGCTTGTATCTTAAGTAGTTGACCTGAATCTCATTCTGTATCTCCAAGTGAACACTGCTGGGGCTGGTTGCACTTAGACAGACTTTACTCTCCACAAAGCCTCCCTTTTTGGAGAGTCCAATTCCGCAGCTGACTCCGGCAAGAGCTGGAAACAAAGTCTGTGGTGCCAGTCTGCTGGAAACAGCAGCAAAACAGCAACGATTTCAAGGGACTCTAGCTGAGAAAGCAGTGGGGGTCTGTGCTTGTGCCTTCATATCAATGAGGTGACACAGGCGGCTGCTCTGCGTGGAAAGGACCGACAGTCTCCCAGAGCTGTGTGAATGCAAGGCAGCCAGGCTGATGTGCCTGACTTGAAAAACAACAAAAACCCTTCAATTTACAGTCCAAGAAGTGCAGTGCCCCCACTAAGTGATACAAAGCAAAAACCGTCTTAACGTGAAGCTCTGAAGCCTTAGGCCAATTACCAGCCAGAGGAGAGAGCAGTGCCCGTGGCTGCTGCACGCTCAGGAACAGGCCAGCGGGATGTTAGTGGCAATGGTGGGAAGAGCCATTTGTGGGAAGATGCTTAAAATTGCCCTTAAGCCATCCTGGAATCAAACCTGTCTTAGTGTTGTTCTTTCTTCTTCTTCTGTCATATTCGCCTGTTGTCTCTGGCTGGCGCTGCGATGGGAACGCTTCGAGGCAGGCGCTGGGAGCTTTGCCGAGAGCGAGATCCAGGTGTCCTCGCAGTCAGGGGTGATTTGTCACTTACATCAACAGTGGCAGCTTTTCATCACATGTGATCCTGCAAGTGTCCGTCAGAGCAGAGCCAGGGCATCAAGACAGCGCTCATGGAACAGTGAGCGATGGAACAACCGTGCCCTCGTAGCTCTGGTTATTTGGCTGTATTATTTACTGATCGGGTCAAAGCTTCGTTGTTGCGAGCCTCAGGTATCTTGATGCAAACTCGCATCAAGAACGTGAGCGAGACTATAGCAGAAAGTAATATTTTACACCAATTCTTTGTCTGTTTTAAACCCGTATAAATAACCACACGAGTGGCAGGGCAGTGCAGTATCAGCGCTCTGGGGCTGTATTTCCTTCTCTAAGCCACTCCTCTGGTTCCTCAGCGGCAAAGCTCTAATGTGGGAATTGTGTAGCCAAGAAGAACAGAAACAGAGGAAAATAAGATTATTTTTTCTTTTTAGCACCCAAACCACGCCAGAATTCCAATGACTAGATAAACATTTCGGCACTGTAAGTTTAACTCTAGTAATTTCATCAGGCAGAGGTTATGACTTATGCATTTTTTGAGTCCACGACTCTTTATGCATGCACAAGAGCTAATTGCATCCAAGAGAGTTCTGTGCCTGTTGGTCGGGAGGTGTATTGCCATATGTTTGGTGTATACTTAATTAACACAGTGCAGCTGCACTGCTTTCCATCTGTATTATAGATTAGATTTCTATTACATATCTAGGCAGGAGTCCCACAATTCATATTTATTAAAATAATTACCCCAAGATTTAGATGGTTGGAAGTACTCAGTCGAGCAGCCCAGCACTGCCTTGCACAAGGAATATTATTCAGCTGTGAAAGCTGAATAGCATGAGTACTTAAGTGGTTGACACGTGTGCAGTCAGAACGCCGGGCTGGCAGACAGGTTAAAACACAGCCTGCTGAGCATTTTTTCCAGGTACTGGTTCTTAAGAGACGAAGGCTGTTGAAGTGTGACTTGCTGGTATATTCATACCCAGCATCAGATTCAGATCTCTCTTTAGCTTCCTGCAATCTTTTTCTCTAGGCACTGGAAATTTAATTTTTTAATTTGATTTCTATAACGCGCCCATCGGTCTTTAGCATCCGTTTACGAAGCACCCGTGGCTCAGAAGCCATGTGCCTGTGCCAATGGCTCCAGGTGAGGCAGCCAGAGCAAGGGTGCAAATGGCACGTGCACATTTCAGTCAATACCCGCCGGTAACTGTGGCACAAAACCGGCACGTGTGTGGCTCCACGGCAGCCCCACGGACAGAGCAAAGCCAGGACGCAAGCACACGAGTTACAAGTGACCTCGCTGCGATGTTTAGATCCAGGATCTAATTCCAACTTCAAATGCCTGGAATACGAGGCGGCAGAGCTGTGGTTTGGGTTTGATAAGAAGGGGACGTTTAGCATTTTATGTGAATGTTATTGCCTTGTCCAGCTCTGAACCGAAGTAGTAATCTGACTAATTAAAGTCCAAATCTATGCAATTATAGACAGCAACGCATGGCTGAGAAATAATCAAATTTACTTTTCTTATCCATTCACAAAGCCATCAATATAATTCTGTAAGCTGGCTAAGGCCCGCACGTAGGAAAGCGAAGACTTCCAATTACCTGGGGAGCACAAAGGGCAGGGCCCAGCGGCTGAAGCTGCTCTCACGCTACACTCCACTTCCACACCGCACGTCTCAAGCTGCTCCCTTGCCGGGCAGCGGCTGCTGTCGGCTGGAAGCAGAGCGGAGCCCAACAGTCGCTTTGGAGAGGGTGATGAACAGATCGCAACTGGCACCTGACAAACATTTTGGCAGGAGGCGCTGATGTGAAAGACCTTGTGAGGGAAGTTTCCCAGTGAAGTTGATTGGTTTGCATGTACTCTTCCAAGCAAGCTGGAATTTTTGGTCTCTTAATTTGGGGATCCAACAGTGCCCTGAACCTGCTCAACAGTTTTTGTACGCAGAAAAGGCAAATCATAAACCTGCCCATGTGTGAAGAGTTGTGTAGATGTAGAAGAGGAGCAGTTCCACACAGGTCCTTGGCTGGGTCCTGCAGCAAGGACCAGTACTGCTGGTGGAGCCCACAGAGCCTGGCCCAGAGGTCCGACCAGATATTTCCATCATGAGCAGAATAAAAGAGCTGGGGATAAGGGGCTAAGGAAATAGGTGATTTAATGGCACAACTTAGGGTATCTGCTGTAAAATGCAGGTTTTGTGCTATTAGCCAGGGTATCATTTCCCCAAGAAAGAACAGGCAGCAGAAAATACTTGTTCCCAGTTTTCTGGTGCACCATGCTCAATGCCACCGCGCTGATAAAAAAAAGCCAAGATGCCAAGCTCTCCAAATGTTACAGCAGGGCCCCAAAGGGGAAGGTGTTGACACGTCTAGACAGTACTCAAACCAGATCAATAACGTTCAGCTCTTCCAGCACCATTCCCGTGCCCTTGTGCAGCCGGACGGCGCGGGCAGGGACCAGCTAAAGCAGCGGCAGCGGGGCAGCCCTGCCGCTCCTGTCTAAAGCAAGGACAGCGATCTGGGGGGGAGCAAACCTCGTGTACTGCTGGAGCACCAGTGACATGTTGGAACAAAAGTTGACAGAGCCATAAATCTCGGAGACGGGGGGGGAAAATTACCCGGTCACTTTGAATCGGCTGCTTCCACAGCCCTTCCATTAGGCTTATTAGCATAGAAATTTCTAACTTTCCAGCTGAAGAATTTTGGCTGGTTTATGTTTAGATTTGAATTATAATAGACTTGCTATAACTGGAGGGCAGAGATAGGGAGAGGTCTAGGAAGTATGCTTAAACAGCTCGTTACTTTTGTTTTCTTAGGGATTTTTGCCCCCTTTAAGGAGACTGTTGTTTGAAAACAACAGCGAGAGCAACAACAGTATTATTAAATATTAAACAGAAATTCCAGGAGAGGATGCAAGAGAAGGAACTTGGCAGATTTTGCTTGAGAAGTTAAATGCAGTTTCATTGATCCATCCAGCAGCCACAGCTCAGAGGCTGCTTTGTGCATTTGAGCTTTACAAAAATCTCCAAATCCTCAGGAGCAGGCTTAAGGGACTTTATCCGTGTGTCAAATCCCCAGACTGAAGCAACATACTGATAGGCCTCAGCTGCAACGAAATGATCCAAACCAGCATGGGAGGCGGTTACTGTCACCCCAGAGGGGAAAACCAGACTTTCTAAGAATAACTTTAAGTCTTTCTCCTGCTTTGTGTGCCCTCCTCTGCTCACCGCAACGGCATCAGCCGTAGCCCGCATCAGAAGCATCACGATCTCCAGCTGCGGCTCGCTAGACAAGCCGAGCGTGGTACAGCAAAGGATCTGCTGGGACCGTCCTCCCAGGCGCTCCTCCGTCAGGGACAGAGGCATGGAAATCAAATCACGCCCTGAAAACGAGCCACCTCCCCAGGAGCCCATCGCACAGGCTCCCGCAGCCAGGGCGATGCTGGGCTCCCCGGCACTAAGTCTCTTGGTCCCCTGAAGTAACAGTTTGAGGGTTTTCTGTTTTCACCACGTATTTCAGCGGCAGACCAGCAGCAGACCGGGAGCGCAGCGTGCCAAGGAAACTCAGGGGATTTAAAGCGAAAAGCTAAAACCTCCCCTTTGGTGCAAGCACCCAGAATAGACTGTTTGACACTTGCCTTTCCTTTCCTCGCCGTTTTAATTAACATTGCAATCTTCACCCAAAGCAGTGCTTGTGACATTGTGCATTAGCAGAAGAAGCAGAATCACGTCTCTTAGTAGAAAACAGAATTTTGCAAATGAACCTAATCCTTTTAAGGCTTTCAGCACATGAACGCACATTTTCTTGCTGGCTGATGGTTCGTTTTTATACCTGAATTCTCGGGCAACTCAGAATCATGGTAGAAAATTTCATGCTGCACTAAGCTGCTTATCAGCATCAAAAGAAATGAATTAAGATGGTTGGGAGAGGAAAAAAAAAAAACCACCCAGATTTTTCAAGTAATGCTTATGTTCCACTAAAAGACCATATAAGGTGGGTTTGCTTTTCAACTTCAGGAGAAACTGTTCCCCCTATTCTTGTCCCTTTGAAGTACATCCAACTCTCAAAAGCGGCGTAAGAATAACTAGGCTGTGTGTACACAAAGAACTGGCAGGGAAACTTTACAGCACGGTAATCACCAGCTCTCCACTCTATAGTATGCTCAGCAAAGGAACATTAATAAACATTAAGAGGAGCGTGAGCTCCGCATCTTTCTAATTAAGAGCGGAGCAGCCTGCCAGCCGAGGTCAGTCCCCAGATGGGGTTGAAGGGCAGCGTAAGCGTGAGAGAATAAATTCAACGTAAAGGTCATCTATATGGATTAAATGATCTGAGCAGTCATTTCCAGAGCCGTCTTCTGCAATTAATATTTAATTAAAAATAGAAACACTATAAAGTTTAGCTTTTAACCAGCAAAACTATTTCATGTCCCATAAAGCCTTTAAATACAAGCGCAGGCGTTCTGCCTCTCGCCCCGTACAGAGCAGGCTTCCATGGCGGTGAGCAACCTGCTACAACTGAGCAACCCAAGAAGGGCATTTCAAGGGCAATCAGCCTTTGCACCTTAAAAAACACTTGAAATCTGTTTCTAGTGACCAGAGGCAGCATTTAACAGCTGAGGGTTGGGGTTGGTTTTTTTTTTTCTTCTCATTCAATTGAGAATTAAATGCGACTTCTAATCAAATATTCATCAAAATACACAATGAACTAGACTAACCCAGGGTCATCAGCGACACTGTATTTCAGAGTGGAAGGTGCTGGAGGAAAGGCACCTTCAGGATGTTTCAAGTGCAATCTGCTGGTCTCACAAAAGCTTTGCCCTGAGCTGGACCTGGAGCGAGCTGTCGCTGCTGCCTCTGAGCCCAGCCCAGCTGGGCCGAGCCTGCCCGGTACGTCCTGACCCCACCGCCCTCGGCTCCTCTCCTCCCAGGAGCCCGTTAAGCAGTTCAGAACCAGCCGTTCCTGAAGAACCAATGGCAGCTTTTCACTTTTCTTTGCATATCTCCCTGGACCTCTCCTAAAAGTGCCTCCAGCATTTGTTTAGTGTCATTGGAAATGTTCTGTCTCCTATGACTTTGCTGCCCAAGAACTAGGCCACCAAGCAAGTCACCAGAGGAATACTTGTTCTTCAGCAGCCGAGTCCTTTGTAACCTACTTCCAAGTTTTTAACCTACACCATCAGAAAAAAATTGGAAAAGGAGGTTCAGACTCATCACGTGAATTCTTGTGTTTGGAAAATGCAACAAAAAGTCACTTTGCCTCTACAAAGTCTGGGTCCCCTCACTGGTCTGAAGTTTGAGAAGTTTAGGTCTGGTTCCCAACTCTACCACCAATTTCCCGTTTGACTTTGAGAAGGACGCACACTCTCCAAGCTTCGGTTCCCTGTGACTGGAGATAATACTAACTTATTTTCATATGAGCTGAAGATATTTTTCACAGTGCTATGAAAATTAGAAATCATCTAGTTCAAAGACTTGTTTTTGCGTCCCTCAAAGTCAACCGTAAAATTCCCTTCGCTTCAATAGAGCAGGATCAATGCTTCTTTCCTTAAGCGCTTGATAGAGCTTCCTCTCTTTATCTGTAGAACTTGGGGTCCTACTCTGTTTATTTTTACTTATTACAAGGATAAAACATGAGATTTGCCATTGTTTTCACGGGTACCAGAGGTGTAAGTCAAAATCTCCATGTATCTGACTTCCTGAAGTCCTCACCCTTTCTCAGTGGTTATAACAACACTCTTGGGAGGTGTGACCCCCTCCAGTCAGCCTTGCTTGTTTGCCCCAATCTCAGGCACGTCTGGGCCACTCTCTGCTCGTTACCTCCCTGCTCTTAAGCCCACATGAAGCTGCACCAGTGCCCGGCTGCAAGAGCAGCCTGTGTAGTCCTTCATGGGACGAGGCAGAATCCTCAGCATTCACGGCAGCATTCATCCATCAGGAAATGAGAACAGGCAAGGAAAGGCAATCAGCTTTTCTGAGGTGCTACTCAAAAGGCACAATTAATCTCTTCACCTCTTACTCAACCCCTGCTGCATATATAGATTAAATTAGCAGCCATATATATATATATATACACAGACATACATATTAAATACCCTCTGATTTAAACATCACTTGTAACTCAGAAATAAAAGAGGTAAAAGTGTTGATGTTAAGCAGCACCGCTTCTCCCATGACCCTCCAGGCCTACGTATTACTCGCATTGGATTACACAGGTGTAAAAAACCCCCTTTGAAATATCAGATATTATTTGTTGCTAATTCTGGCTGGCAAACAACTGCCTAGAGCTTCTGTTAAAATATGGCAGAGCTGTTAAATGCCTGTATAAATAATAAATGGGAAGGGCATGTACTAAGACTAAGGTCTCTCTGCATCAAGACATAGACAGGACTATGTTTTATTAATAACAATTTGAAAACCACAGTGAAGTAGGAAAACAGCTCCTCTGCCAGGATTTTAAGCCCCTAGCTCACAACCAAGCATGGTCCAGAAGCTAAGAGTCCTCACTTCATCACACAGGCCTTACCAGAGCACTTAGACTTCAATGTATAGATTTTGGAGCTGTAATTATCTTTGGTAGCACATTCTTCTGGTTCCATCTATACACTAATTAACAGGCCTGGACCGATGGTGAATCCAGCATGGCCAGGTACAGCAGAGCAATAGGTTACCTCTAATCACCGTTTGCCATCACTCCGAACATTTTCTACTGATGTCTTTCTATACAAGAAAGGCATTTTCTCTAATACATTATTACAGTTTACAAACCCCTCAAAAACTGTAAAAGGGGGGGAAAAAATCCCTATTTTTAACAAGCTTTGCACAGTTTTTCTGTTTGTTCTCTGCATGACCTTGGCTAGTTTCATACCTCAAAACCACCTTCATAAGGTCCTCTTCCACAGAGGACAGGGCAGTCCCCACACAAAAGGAGAATTACAATGATGCTCAGAGCCACGAAGTTTTGCTGTGGTATTTGCCACCTCAGCGAGGGTTCTGGCCCTGCCAAGTTAATATTCCACATGCAGTTAAATACTTCAGAACTGGAAAAGGATTCCTTTAAAATATAAACTATTCCATGGTCTCTTTGGGGCAGCTGTAAAAATCTTCCCCTGATTTCTATCCATGGTTAACTGTGCTATGATTATGGAAAAACGTGTCGTGGCTGTGCGTACGCGGAGTATTTCAGTAGAAACAGTCTTGTGTATTTCTAGGGAAAAAAACAGGCTTTCTAAAACCCTTTTGGTACAACAGTCAGTGACAGACAGAGCCTGATTTACATAAAATGACACAAGCATCAAGCTCTTTTCAAGTAAAGACTCAAAAAACAGCAATATAAAATCCTCCCAGCCTCAAGACACACCTGTATCGCAGCTGCGAAATCTCTGGCGATGGACTATGATTCTTTCTACCTTTGCACTTGTCGGTAGCTGCGAGCGCACAGTTCTTCCCAGATGGCTTTGGAAAACAACCAAGTTCTTTAAAACTAGAACTAGAGCGTAATCAGTTCAAAAACTTTGGCCCGGCCCCAGAACGAGTGTCTTGCTGCTCAGCAGACCAGTGTTGGAATTGCAGGTGTTCAGGCATAGTTAGCAAAAATAAGCTGTTCTTCAAAGTGTTTGTTAACGAGCGCACATCTCACCCTTCACCCAGGACCCACCCGATCGCTGTGCAGCGTGCTCGTTGCCATACTACACACAAGCTTTTAATTCAAAGGCAAACTTCAGGGAAATGTGGAAGACCTGCAGTCACTGGACCACACTGTACCCTGCCCTGTAAAGTACCCATCCAAAACAGAGAGGAGGGGGCTCCAGGAACAGCCTCACGTGTGGGCCAAAACCACACTTCTGTGATGCTAAAAGCACCAGCACCACTGACCGAGGCAGGACTTCAGCATTTCACCCCACTGATTCCGCTGGTCCAACCTGCCCACCCTGTGTCCACCACGCCTGTGCAGCCCCCGGAGGCTCGGGCCAGCCAACCTCCCCTCTGGGAGAGACCAGGGTAAACCCACCGCAGGGTAAAGAGGCCGGTGTTAGGCCCTCACTTGTGACGGTGCAGAATTCCCAGAGTCCCAGCTCAGCAGTCCTCAGGATCTGGGAAGAGTGCTCTCTGGCAATGATAGAGGGAACTGGGAACCAGGGTCCCCGTGTCCTCTTTTGGTCTTAACGCTGGCCATTCAGACCAGGCTTTCCACCAGCTGACACACTTTGCCCGTCTCTCAATTACACCGTACACAAAGGGATAAATCCAAGACTATTAACCCGAATGCAGACACTCCAGGTCCCAAGGGAGCACAGGACTAGGCTGCCAAGAACCGTGCCCATATCTGCCGTGACAAAGCACCCACCTACCTGTGGGGCTGCACAGGACCCAGCACTGCCTCTGAGGTCTCAAATCCCACAGGGTGTGGGCACAGCATGCATGCTCCAAAGGTTGGCATCTGCTCCCTGGGAGGCAGAGCTGTGCTGAAAAGGTTGTCACCACAGGAGTCAGGAAGCCTTCCTCCTCCATCATGGTGCTCCTGCTTCGCTTTGCTCTCCCACTCAAACCAGTGGCAGTCTCTACCTAGCTTAGGAGGAAACAGTTTGCATGTGCTTCAAACATGGACCCTCAGGGTCCCCACACAGGTATTTACATCTCCTCTGACTTCCACAGCTGCTGAGCCCAGCTCACCAAGTCAATGAGGCTGTTGACGTGCCCATCATTTAACAGGGGCTTTGCTTCCAGAGGAGCTAATAACAGCCTTTTGCTGCATGGTGAAGGATTGCTTGAAGGAACAACTGCCCCGTGGGGTCAGTGAGCAAACCCATTTCCTGTGAGCTTTTGTCACCTCCAAGACTTGCACGATAAATACATCCAACTGTACACATTTGTTTTGCATCTCAGCCAAACAGATGGCGTGGGGGAACCGAGGGGATATTAAATTAAGCTAAGGTGAACCTTCGGGAAAAATCCAAGGGAATATAATTGTATAGTATTAACTTTTACCTATTTCTCCCTTTCTATTTGGCAAATACCTATGAGCAAACTCCACATTTAATGAGGAAGAAACCACTGATGAAAGGATATATTTTTTAACATCTTTAATCTCAGTTCCTGCTGGTGCTGCATATTTCCCCACCAGAATGCTTACAGGTGATGAGGTTACCCTGCAATTTTTGACTGATTACCCTCTACGCTAAATGAGATACAGGAGATATGTATGTATGTACAAAAACTTCAAGAAAAACACAAGATTTCACACTCATCAAACAGAGCCCTAATCCCTTGGCAATTTGCAAGTGCCAACGTTACATACCTCACACAACATATACGGGATTATTGCAGAGCAGTGGGAGACACGCATGGACCTTTGTTTTCTGCGGCATCAATCACTCGATGTGCCAGCACGTCTCTGAACCTGCCCGGGATGAGCTGCGGTGCAGAGATAGTGCCATTCCCAGCGGGACGAGGGATAGAGCCACGGCTCTCTCCCTGACCCAGCTAACGGACAGAGTTATATTCTGAACAGACCTACTCCAGCAGGGAATTGCTCAGTCACCTTGAGTCATGTAGGACTCGAGAAGGAACAACCCTTTCTAGTTAACGGAGTGTCTTGTGCACGGGCTGAAGTCCAATGACAGAGCAATCCACAGGAGCTAGTGCTCGACTGAACCTTCCATCTCCAGACTCCTCTGTAAATCTCAACCACGCTGGTGCAGACCAAAAGTCATCCAGTCCTGACAGCCAACTGGATGCCTCTGAGAAAAGCATCACAGATTTCTGTATAGGCCACGAACAGTCAGAGAACCACCGCATCTTCTATCAGCATCAATAAATATAGATACTTCTTATATAAGAAGAGACATACAGGTCATTGATTTTTTAGGAAGATGTTCTCATTGATTTCCAATAGGAAATTCTGATCTTAAATATTGTACAAAATGGCACTTTGATGTTAGTGATGTCATCTGCTGGGTAATAGGAATGCTTAATCAAAGTGTAAATAATGATTATGAAAGTATATACTGGACACTGTCAGTGCAAAGAGCAAAGTCCCTTATATAAAGAGCAAGAGAAAACACCAGGGATTGGAGGGAAAGAAATAAAAGCTCCTCACTTTTAGGTAAGGGTAACTGAGGGGAAAAGATCTTGCTCAGGCTGCCCAAGGTCACATAAAGAGCCAAAAGTCACATCCCTTAGAGCCTCTGCCTATCGCTTTAACATCCCGTAGTTGGCATCTCTCAGTCTCCTGTGCTAACAAATCTCCAGGCAGAGGAGGCTTAAGCTGGAGCAGTAGAAGGTTTGGGAAGGTGGGTTTGGGTTAAAGCCTGTGCTAGAAATGACAAATGAAGGACAAACGTGAAGTTTATCAACTAAATAAATCTTAAAATAAAAGGATTTAGGAACACTGTAATGATCTCACTGCTTACATCAAGCACAAGCTGTGCATATCTTCATATTATATTTACTGTTATGAAAACATACACTGGATTACCAGGGCTTAGTGCTTAAGCAGCCTGTTTCATTAGGAAGGCAAGGAACTTTGGCTGTTCTGAAATTACAGATGTGATTTAGACAGGACAGAGAGAATACAAGGACCAGGAGGTTTTCCTGTTCAAAGCACAGCAATTATACCAAATAAATAAAATTAATACCACAAAACCCTACCAGTTCCTAGACAAATCCAAACAAGGCTGGAGGTCCCGAACTGAGCAGCCTCATCCCTGTGAGGATATATGTGAGCTCTCTGAGGTTTTAACATCATTTTCCTGAAGCAACACGAAAACAGTTATCACGCTCTCCCTGAAGGGTGGGGAGGTTTTCAGGGGCCAATGTTACTCTGTGAGGTGCAATTATTACGTGTAATGATGGGAATAAGGCTCGTTTCCCTAGGAAAATACAGAAATCTAAAACGGCCTGTTCATTTCAACAGCGAAATGATTTTATTTTAATAACCAGAACATTACAAAAAACTCCCTCCCAACACGAGGGCGAGCAGAGGCAGTCAGGGGATGCAGGGGCTGGGACCTGCAGCAGCCCGGCAGTGGCCAGCAACCAAACCACCAGCAGCTCTCGCCGAGGAGCTGCACCCTTCAAGTCCTTCCAGGATGAAAACAAAAGCACTGTGGATTCAAGGAATTACAGTTCATTTTCACTGCGGGTCCACAGCAGCGCACAGCGAACCAATGCAAAACTTAGCCACTGTGTCGTCCAGATTTCTACCCAGATTTAGTACTTAGCAGGCTTATAATACCCACATCTCCACCCTTGTACAGCCCTACTCTAAGTTGCAGAGCTTTAACTGCATTCAGTTTGCTTCACTGGATTTAAAGTAATACTAAAAAACACATTCCCTGTGCTACAGCTATTCTGAGCTGCAGCCGCCCGGCAGCCTGGGGAAGGAGGACTTCCACTCCTCTTGCCTGTCTCCCTCAAAATGAAGAAGTACCCCTAAAAAACATTCAAATGTGAGATATTTTTAGAAGATACTTTTGATGCAGCACTGGATAGAAGGCGGCTGAAATCTCACTGCTGCTGTTTTAGATTTGCAGGGGCTTAAGTGCTCCCATGAATACAAAAGGAGCGAAGCACAGCTTAAAATGTGCAGAAGTCAAAGAAAATCCATGTACTGAATCAGCTTTAAGGTCAGCCACAGATTTTCCTAAATCAGGATGAGTTAAAAATCTGGATTGTTTCCCCATTTATGCATGATCTACCAAAAAAAAAAACCCCAAACCCGATTGAAAGAAACAACCCTACGGCCCGTGGCTTTCCCTGGCCAGTCTGGCAGGAACCGTTTGTAACCGATGTCACTCGGGACGGCTCTTCCAGCCCTCGTACTAATCTGCAGGGAAAAGGTTCAGCAGTTTCCTCGCCAGTCACAATATCAAACGGTGCCAGATCCAAACGGCACGCTGCTCTGCATTCCGACATCGCGCCTTCTTCCCTGGGAAAGGCAAGAACAAAACCACACGCTGCAGAGCCGGGCTCCTGCCTGGCAGGTTTAGGGCATTTGTGTTTTGGTTTCTTTGTTTATTCCACGCTAACCTTGGGGAAGGAGCCTGCTGCTACTCATAGGTAAATTCAAATCAGGTTATCTGCAGTGGGTTGTATCTGGAGGAAGGACGGTGAACGGGTAACGGCAAGAGAACGAACTCATAGCAAGCACTTGATGAAGGCATCAACCCAGACTCAGCAGTCAAAGTGTCAGATCCGCAGGGAAAAGCTCAGCTTCGAGGTGCATGTGTGGCAACATGAAGAAAAAGCTATCACAAGCAGCAAATTCAGGCGTGCTCGCTTTTCTCCAGGCATCTCCCTGTAGTATCTTAGAGAAAAGAAAGACTGAGGGGAAAATACAACGTGCCTTAACTCTCTGTACCTATCTGGAGAGGAAAGAGGCTTCTGCACAGCAGACGTGGGAACGAAGTAACAGATGACGGCTTGAATCTCAGATTGTGCAAGTCACGGAGAAAAATCTTCTAAGACAGAAAGGAAATTAGAAAATAGAATCTGCTGACAGGGAAGCTGCGAATTTACCAATCCTGCCAGCAGTGATGGGAAGGGCTAGACAGAGGATTTAGGACTAGACACAAGATTTACTGGTGGAAACTGCAAAATGGTAATTTCACTATGTAGTAGTAGCAAGCAATGCCAGAAAATGGACCAGACAACTCAGTCTTTTGTTTTGCCTGGAATACTTACAAACGTGCATAAAGATCTGGCTGCTCAAATGTATGAAACATCAGGAAAAGGACCTGAGGTACCTACAGGGACAAGAACCGTCACCCAGCTCTGTCCCAAGGTGCAGACCACAAAATTTATTCTTATAATTCGCTTCTATTCATGCAATACTTAAAAAGGCTTAGGGAAACAAAGCAGGCTTTGATTTCGGTGATTGTCCCTCTGTGTACCAATTATTTTTATTAGCAAGTTAATTTTCGTCCAAGCTGTCTGCTTTCTCAGCTGGGAGAAACATATTGATAAGGCCAAAAGTTCAACACCAACTTCCTGAGCGTTACCAGGGAGGAGGGTATCCTGCACATTATACAATCTTGTGGCAAATACATTTGAACAGTTCTGAAGATCAAAGCTAAGCCAGACCAGACAGTTCAGGCTGTGTGTAAAGCACACACCCGTACGCACACTCAGTCACGTGTGGCGTGGTCAGAACCTGCCCGTGACACACGAGCTGGAGGAGAAATTTCTGTAGTAATGAACAGACAAGTGAGCAGATGTGGCAGGAGGTGCTGCCCGGTCCCAGCCCCGTTGGGTGGGATGGGCAGATTCCTGCAGGGCTCCCTGGAAGCAGCCCCAGGCTGGGGGGGTTGCAGAGCTCAGGACCACCCATCTCAAAGCCTCCCGAAGTCATCCCATGGGATGACACCGTTCCCGTTCCGCCACCAGCCGGAGCTCTGCTGCAGCTCCAGAAAAGCACAGGTTGTGTTTCCAGTTGGTCAACTCCTTTGGCATCTCCAGAGAGAGCAGAACGAAGGGGACTGCACTCCCCAGCTCCACCCCACACCTCACCCAGCGCTCAGCACGGCCCCGGCCCCACGGTTGAGGACTCAGCAGAGCTCGGCCGGCCGATGTCCCGCGGGGGCCGTGCTCCCCAGCCCGCCCCGACAACGCGGCTGGCACTGCTGACTGTTCAAATGGCACAAAAGGGAATTTTACACTCTGGCAAAGCGCCGACCCGAATTCTGGAGGAGTGAAAAAGGAGAAAACGAGTTCTGACTAGTAACATTTAAGGTGACACTATCAATCACGGGCAAACTTCGACAACTCCGGTTAGTTTTTGCTCAGAATGATAAAATACTCTACTGGTGAAGAAAATAACAGGGAGCTTCACGCAGGGCTATTTTTCTTCTTGTTTTTCTTTCTATTTAGAAGAAAAATCATGTTAAATCTGCAGTGGTTTTAATCAAGTACAGACAAGAGAAATTGAACTATGCACAAACAAGTCTGTATTTTCAATTGGCTTTTGTGGCTTTCGCTTAGAAGTTTATGGTTTGGATTAGGTTTTTTCATAACACAAATCCAAAACATTTGAAGAGAAACTGGTATTTGTGAGCATGCTCCTTTAGTCTGTCTTTGAAGAAAGAGGAGTCTGAAATAGAATAGAATTATTCCACCAGCTCTAGACTCAGAACACTTCCCTGGAGGCGTAGTTCTGGCAGCATGTAGGTGAATTTGATTTCTTACTCAGAAAAATTATCTATGTGTTATTAATATTAACACATGCTTAGAGGAACAAATGGGTAAGATATTCTAAAAGATGAAGATGGATCCTAGAGCCTGAACTCCTGGCACTCCAAGTGAAGAGGCCCAGGGAGCGGGAAGGGATCAGGCCGTTCATGGCTTCCAGATAAGCACTTCAGCCCGACCCAGATGCTGCTCTGGAGCAGATGTGTCCACAGGGTGTGACACACAGCACCAGAAGGATCTGTACGTCTGGGAGGTACGGATCCATACGACAGTCCCTATCCATAACTCCTGCAGCTCACCAAGAGCGAATCCTCTCAGACAGAATAAAAGACTGTTGTGCCTTCACGGTGGCTGTTCTCAAAGGAAGTGGAATAAAACCAAGGGATGGTTCAGAGCAGGTTCATACCATTGGTCTTCTATGTGAAAAAAAACTGGGTAAGAAAGGAAATAAAGATTCTCAATTCGTCTGTCATGTACTTAATAGAAAAAAATTTTGCATTGCAGTGTAGCACTTAAAGCTCATCTTTTTTTCAATAAGGCACTATTAAAAGAAAAGAGTAGCTAGCTTAAGAAAAAGCTGTTTGTTTTCACTGTCTTCTGTGACAACCTTCTGCTGTCCTGCACTAAGTAGGTTTGCAGAGGAGCACCTGTATTTCTTGGGGTTTTATAATTTATTTTTATCTTCTGCTACATAGAATCACTAAACGAGGAGGGGGGAAAAGAAGTTATTTTAAGGTTGAAAAAGATCAAGTTTTATTCGTAGAAAAGAAAGCAGAAGGAACACAAGCAAGGAACACTGAAGTCATCTAGCTTGCAATGAAGTCTCTAGCTAACTAGCCACAGGTGCTCTTTCCATCCCAGGAGCAAATGAGGGGGTGATTGATAGGGACACGATAATGGTTCTGTAACCATAATACAGCATTTCTGGCGCACAGGTTCGCACCTGCTCAAAAACGAGGCATTAATATTTATTTAAACAAGACCATTAAAGAGGAGGGGGGGCGTGGAGAAGAAAATCATTAAGTATCTAAACCAAGGTAGAACAAAGCACGCCCACGCCACACGCCAGCCTTCTGCATTGCAGAGGAACCACCTGGCTGTGGTTAGCAGAGCCAGGCATGGGGCCTGGGTACCAGCTCCCCACTTTTCATGGTGTACCATGGTCAGGCCGTGCCTCCGCTGCCACGTGAACCTGTGCCCGCTGGCTCGGCTGCCTGACACGGCCTAAAACCACAGTGGATTTCAGAGTCGCATGCAGTGTCTGTGGCCAGATTTACAAAATTATTTAGGTGTGTAAAGATGCAAATAGCATTAGGCACGCACCAGTGCTTCCGTGATCCCTCTTATGAGCCCAATTAACTTTGCAAATCTCACCTGACGTCAGTTCTAATTTTGCTCACGAGTCAGGTGAGTCTGTGGATGAGAGCCCAGCCACCACAAGCCAGGCGCTGCAGGGCTGGAGGGACGTGCTCCAGCGCCGCACGTTTGCTGCACGTGAAAGCACTGAAATACATCTCTTGCGTCTGCAATTCACCCTGATCCTGCCTTGCTTACAAGCAAAGGCCGAGACAGCCCGCACTACAAACACTCCCCCTCCCAGCTCCTGCGCTCCAAGAGAGAGGTCCAGAAACCGGCGCTGCCTTCCCGCCCCGTGACACGGCTCTGCAACATTCACAATCCCATTATTTGTGGTTTTGCTGGGGGGAAATAAAGAAAACACCTTTCAGATCTTCCTGATCGGAGTTAAATCCTGCACGCACCAAGGCATCCTTCAAGGGCTAGTTCCACATTTGAATTTCCACATTGCCTTTCAACCCGTCATCACAAGGATTTGTCCTTTACACTTCCAGGACTTGAGTAGCCTGCACTGGAATAGTTTCTTATAAGTCCTCCCTACAACGTGGCCACTCTGATGCTCATGTAATTCTTCCAGACACTGAAACGCGTCTTTCATTTCCAATGTATGCCTGATGCAAGTAAACTCTTAATTTCTTTCATATGTCGCTATCTGATGACAAATGCCGCACTGTCATCAGAAATGAAAGACCACTTTCCCATGGAAGGGTCAGAAGTGTCTGTTTAGGTAATATCCAGTCCCTGGACAGCACTTCACATCCGCAAGGAAAGGAAGAATTGGTCAGATAGATCTGAAACTAACCGGAATTTCTGTCCAACCTTCCATTGCCCTGAGTGAAGTGAGTTTCTGACATCATTATTTGTGAAATTGTGTTTATTAGGGTCTGTAGTTTATGAACAGAGACAATAGGATCTAGAGGGAAGTGTGCAGCTCAGTATTTCTTAGACCTTAGACTTTTGCCACATTTCCCGCTCCAATCAACCTGACATACTTTATGCCCTTCACTATTTGATCATAATTACTAGACTGCTGAAACAGAACTTTTGATGAGGAAAGGTAGTTCTATGCAAATTTACAGAACTATGCTATTCTTACATGTAAAATATTTAAAACTCTTTAGAGAGGAGCCTAGGTGCTTAAATATAATTAAAGAAATCAAGCTTCTAAGAAGACGATCAACATTAAAATGGCTTTACTCTTCCAACAAACTAGTCAAAAAGCCATTCTGTAGGAACTGTGAGAAGAGGTTCGTTGCGTAGCCGCGTCCCTGACCCCAGCACTGAAGCACAGCCAGCCCCATGAGGAGGCAAAACTTCAATTACTGCAGCTCGGAAAGCACCGCAGGAGAGAACTGCCATCAGATGGAGCGTATTCACCCTTTTGTAATGCAATGGTGACAGAGCACAGGAACAGCTTGTCCACAGAGATCAGGGAGCCTCCATCCTTGGAGACATGGAAAACCCGACTGCGGCAGCCCTGAGCAGCCTACTCCGGGTGCCCCGGCTCTGAGCAGGGCTCAGACTGGGGGGTCTCCAGAGGACCCTTCCAGCCTCGGCCACACTGCGGTTCTGCAACTTGGCCACATGCCCAGAGCAGACTTGTTCTGGATCTGTGGTCACGGGCTCCAAGGATTTTGTTCCTCTCTGCTCATCCCTGTGGAAAGGCAATGGAAACCCTACAGGCGATCCAGGCATCGCGTGGCATTCCTCTCTCAGAAAGCTTTTAGAGGGTGAATCCATTATGTGCACAGCCTCCAGCGCATCTTCCACCAGGACAGAGATGCCTGGGACGTGTGATGCTCCATCACAACTTACTCCTTTTTCTTCTGCTCACTTCTTCAAGTCCTTTGAAACCACTTCCAATTCTAAGTTCAACTTTTCCAGAATCTGCAGCTTTCAAAAAGCCAATTCTTAAAAAGCTAATTAATTCCCCATAGGCTTTTTTTTTTTTTCAACTCAGTAAATATTTCTGAGATTGCTTTTTGTATAATCAGTGTTAGCAGCTCATTAAAATGCACAGTATGTGTATCATTTTGAATGTGACATGGCTCAGCATGGACACTCAAGCTGCTTAAAAAGACAGAAAAGAAAAAGATGAGGATAAAACGAAAGCAAAAACCCCAGCATTTCCTTTAAGCTGACACCAGAGTTAAGAATTTAAGACAGGGCAGAGAGCCTTCAGCCCTGCTCTTAGGTGAAAAGTCTAATTGCTCGATGCACCAACTGCCCTCTCCAGCCTGTCTGTTAGCTGAAAAGATTTCTTTTACAGAGAGCTTTAAGGTGCTATAAAAAATGGATTCTACTACGAGGTAATTGTGTAAGGGCTTCACTCTGAGTAACGCGAAGAGTCTTCTTGAATTAATAATGAAGTAATTTAAAAGGCCTGTAGTGTATGCAGTGGAAATAAATAATGCCTTAATCTGGGACATTTCATTTTCCATTAAAACAAACACTTTTTTAAAAAGTGTCTTACTGAGAAGAGCAGCACTCGGACGCTAACACGCCAGATGCCTCTATTGGATGACGGGCAGATGGACAATAATACTCAGGACTTTTTCCTAATATTTCCTGGGTATTGTTGATGCTTGATGTGCGTAGAAAACACGACAGTTAAAAATATTACTTTGGGTCAAACAGGAAAACCCAAGGCAAAGAGCTCGCTCAGGAGCCAGGGCCTGCAAAGCTGCCATTTCAGGGTGATTGGTCTTATTTCAGGCGGTGTGTGCTCTCCGCCGGATAAAACACCCCTCTGGTCTTTCACAGGCAAGTTCTAACGACCGACATACCAGTAAAACAACAGCAGTGCTAAACCATAGACTAATTATTAACAGTGTGCTCAGGCACGGCTCTGAGCATGCTACAATCACAAGCTGTTGGGGAAGACACCTCCGAGCATCCGAAGGGACCCGGGATCCTCCCCCTGGCCCGCGCAGGGAGCAGCCCTACAGCCTGGGTTAATGGGAATAAAACAAATTTAAAAACCCAAAGGTATCAGTGCACGGGGCCTCATTACACCTCGTCCGAGTGCCACAGCTCCAGGGCCTAGGGGCCAAAGAGAAGTGGTGGGTGGTGACGGCCCCGTCCCAGCACAAGGGCTAATTCTTATAAAATGATTTGAGTCTCAGTGCCCACATTAGAATGTAAATTAAATATTGACCAGGAAAGAACTTGCTGTCAGGTTCAGGGTGAAAAGCTTCAATTATCAAGGAAGCAAGAGTCCTTGAAAATAACTTCATACTTTCACCTTCATTGGGGGGGGACAAAAATAAAACCTGTAAAAATTCTGCAACTTGCCCTGCAACACGGACTTGGATCAGTATTTCTGGAGATGGTTAAGCTGCATCAACCTGTAGCAGTTGCTCCTCACTTGACATTCTCTAATGCAGAGAACTTCAGAACGCCAGGAAATCACCACCAGGACCTGCTCCTGGAGTCCATGGAACTGTTTCCTCTTTACAGTCACCTTCTGCTCAGGAGAATAAGACCCCAGGTAACACCCTTGGTGTTTCCTGCTAAGTCTTCTCAGTAACTTTCAAACCAAATTTGAAACCTCTGTCAATCGGAGGAAGCTCTGTCTAACCAACATTGCTGTGAAGTTCAGCAGGCTAACCAAAAAACCAAAACCTAAGAAATCTTTTTCTGCTCCATCTATCACTACTGAAAAGGAGACTTAAGGATCAAAAACTTTCATGCAGCACCAAGCAGCTGCACTAAGGAAAAGAAAACTGAGACTGCTTTGTGCTAGATGTATCAGCTTTGCAAGAACTAAAAGGAACAGGGGTTCCTCTGAAAAGCTGAGTGAATAAACATGAGGAGTAAAAGATAGCAAGTGTGGAGGTTAAGGCTGGAGGTATTTTCTGCAAAGGGAAATTCAGCTTTTCTTATATTGATTTTACACTGAAGTCAATTCCTCTTTAACTGTTAAATCAACAGTTTAAACTTCCCTTTTTTGTGTGGAAAAACAAGTTAATGCTTTATTAAATGGTCACAGAGAAACCTGAGGCATCATCAAAAAAGAAAATATCTCTTTTTCTTTAGGGAGATGTGTGTGACTTCATCAACTGCTGTTCCTGTCCAGCAGCAGACAGTTCTCCCGCACGACCCTAATGGCCCAACAGGCCGGGCCAGATTTCAGCTCCTAGTTTCATTATCTGCTACCGTGACAGTTCCAGCCAGGGACCAGGGCAGACAGTGCCCACCTACCAGGGAGGCAGAGCGAGCAGGAAGCCTCGACACTAGCTCTGGAATTGCATCTGCGGGCAGAGCTGAAAAATGAGCAATGCTGCAGGCAAAGAAACGTCATTTCCAGCAGCAGTTTGAGGGGAAAGGGAGAGGAGTAACACCGGCGTATTAGCCTGGGTTTGCCAAATGCAGAGGACAAACATTCATCTTAGTACCATCTCAAAAAAAATATCTGAACACGCAGGTTATCATCTCTTCAGTGAACAGGAATTAAGTGTGTGCTTAATGTTAAGCAAGGGCTGAGACAACGTGCTGAGCTGGGACCACTGCATTAACCCGTACACGTTCCCCTTTCCTTCTAATAATTCCTGTTGTCCACAACGCAGAAAGGTTTCTAGTGGCCGGCACACATCTGAAAGTGAGGAAGAGCAGAGAAGTCACTGACCGAAAGTCTCAGATGTGGCGCAAGTCACAATTAGCAGAGGCGATGAAATTAGAGGACCTGAGTCAGGCAGTGGGCACGGGGTTATCCGTGTGACAGGCACTGCCAAGGCTACGAGAGAGGCTCTCCTGCCCGCACTCCTGTCACAGAAGATCTAGGTGCTGACAATCCCGTGCAGAAAACCATTCCCACCCTGCTGCGGGCACAGCCCAGCCCTGCTGGGACATTCCTGGTCACGCATCTCTCACACCAACACCAGTTTCACAGCACAAGTCTCCTGTGGAAGGAGGGTGCTCACACTCCCACCGTAATCCCTCCTCCAAAGGTCCCCAGTAGTGTTCCTTCCCCTGCTCCTTCTAATGAATGGTAATAGAGAACACCGATTAGGAACCTTTCATCATTGGAGGACGAGGGGCTTTAGCTTTCTGACCTACTTTCCTTGCCAATGAAACTCCATTTTCAGCTTCAACTCGAGGTCTGAACGTTACCCAAATTCAGACCATCTGTTTTAACTGCCTACAGGCTGAGGAGCTGATCCAAGCCAGGAGGAATAAATGGAACCAGTGTGTGCATATATTAAGTATTCTCAACTCTCAGTGGATTAAATAACCTACTCAGTTTATTCCTGAGTCCACATAAACATTCCTGTTCCTTTGGGCAGTGCCTGCTCTTGTTGTTAGGAATATTTATGCTACTGGTTGCTCTCGCTGACCTCCAGCCAGGTCACTTTTCTCATACGAGTACAGGAATGATCAGGCTACAGTGGACCCCAAATCCATCTAATCCCTTCATTTGGCTTTGCTGAGGGTGGGCACGGGAAGCCCAGAAGTGCAGATCCCCCAAGCAAGACATCAGGGAACATCCTGCCTCTAATTCTCACTGTTAGAGATGCAACAGAACTTGCACCTCCTTGGTGATCCTTTCTCATCCCCAGTGATGTAACTCGTGGTCTCAACGTTCATAAAAAGACAAGTGCCCAGTCCTTTAGCACATCTCTAGCAAATTCCCCACGGTATCTTCAATCAGGGAGTTCCAGTGAGGTCACTTGTTGCACTGTAAGAAACCGCTCTCAGTTTTTAACACCCTATCCTCCCACGCCATCGCACATCTGCTTTGTTAGCAGGAGAAAAGGGCCTAAGAGCATCAGCCTTTTCTTCAGGATTTCCGACACGTCTCTCAGCCCTTTTGTTACACAAAAAAATTACTAACAAATACCAATTTACAAACCAGAACAAAAATCAAAACAGCAACGTTACCTGGAAAACCCCTACTAAGGAACTGCTGACCGCAGCTTTACAAAAAAAAAAAAAAATCAACCCAAATTTGAGCACTGAAGATAAGCTCCTGCTGCTAGCCCTGATACGCATCTCCAGCACTCATCCCTCGCAGCTTGGCTGGTGGAGGTAATTTCAGTAGAATATCTAGGGAGGATGAGAGCATCCATGGAAACATTAACAAATAAAATGTGCCAGGGAAAAAGAAAACAGTAGTGTAAAACCAAGGCAGATATCGCAGAAGTTGAATACCCAGCTGGGGAGCTACCCAGCTCAAAACAAGGCAGAAAATAAGTATATTTAATATAAAAGAAACCTAGCATGAAATAGGCTCTGTACTTCCCTGGCCACAGCTGATTTGCTGTTCAAGTCTGTCATTTGATAGCCTGTTTATAGATTCTCTCTTGCTTCAAAGCCATTATGGCTCTGTCTACAGCCCGCTCTTTCAGGAGGCACCACAAGGCTCCTCGCATGTTGGGTTCCTCAGGCACTCCCAGCGCATCCCGATCCTTCTGGGATTAGTATCTTTACAAAGCTGACGGTGACAGACCAGGCTGTCCTTATGGACATGGATTGCTGAGTCTGTATCTGCAAAACACTTCCAAAAAAAACTTCTATGTTTTCGAAATATCATGCCAACTAATTAATCCTCACAACACTTGTCCAGGACAGCTCTGAAAATATCTTGATCTCCCTTATGGGTAAAGAAAAATCAGACAGAAAGTGGACCTGTCTTCCCTGCAGCCATAGAACGAGCCCAGGACAAAGCTGGCTTCCAGATCTGAGGAGCGTTCCATCGCTGGTTCTGCACCGCACGTCAGCACTCAGTCCCTCAGACGGTATCAACAGCTCCAGAGCCCTCCTCCCACCTTCCCAGGACACAGGAATTTCACACATCCCCTGTGAAAGTTTGTACGCTGCTGCTGAAAAAGGCAGGTGTGAAAGTTTGACGGCTAGAACCCAACGGGGCAGGGAGATGGCACGTGAGCAGCAGCTTGCTGTGCTCCAGAGAGCTGCCGTCCTTGGTGGGGTCATCCCAGCAAGGTGCATGGAACAGGTAACGTGCCAGAGGAACCGTCAAACCCTAACCAGAAGATCTAGCTACCCCCAGCCCCCGTAGCAGAGCTGTTAATTCCCTGTTCATTCGTCATGTGCAAATCCAAGAAAGGAATGAGTAATATTTGCTTTTGTTTTCATTGTATCATTGGAAGTGACATGATGATTATTTCACTGGAGTTTCAGAGCAACATTACCATGATTGCTTTGGACTTGTACCTATTGAACGGAGGGACATGAGCTCCTCAGAGCTGTCAGATGCGACACATGCAATGCAACTGAAACATTCTAGCTGAATTTTAGACTCTTTTTTTCCTCCTTTCTGCAAATCAAAACATTTCATAGCGATTTACTTTGAGTATAAAAAAGGATCTCTTGCACCTGGAACACTACATGCTAATTCCATGCTTTATTCCATCTCTCTCATGCAAAAAGCTTTCAAAATCATACTCTATTGTATAGTACATAATGTTATTATTCTCTCCTTATTGTCCTAAAAGCAGAAGCTTACAGGCTGGAGTGAAATCTTCTTTTGACTCCAGTGCGCCAGGCAAAAGGTTAGGGAGATAAAGCAGCTCTCAAAGAGCTGTTAATGCCAGCGTGAGGCAGAAATACTAAATCATCTGAAGCACCATTGTTTCTGTTTCCATCCTCCACGAGGTATTTCAGCTTTCACAGCCTGTGTGTGAAAACCAGATGGTTTTGCATCACTAGGCAGGAAATGACCCTTGACCACTTCAACACGGCGGCCAGCAGAAGCACGGGCTGACTCTCCTGCCACTGTCCCCACGTCCTTGTGTGGGCTCTGCGACCTCCACCAAACCACCCGGGGACACGGGCTGGGGGTTCAGCCAGGTGCACACCTCAGAAGGCTGCTGGAAAAGAGCATCCTCTGAAAAGCTGTTTCCCTGTCCCCACAGAGCTGTAACTGCTGCAGCACCTTCCCATGTCCCCATTCCATAGGATCTTCCAGCTCTTTGACTCCACTTGCCCATCTCCAGGGCTGCGAGCGTTGCACAGAGAGACAGGATCACCAGAGATGCTGCTGGGAGTCTATTTTTAGAGTGAGTCATTTGATGAGCTGTTCAGCACCTTATTTATTGCTGTCTCCAGCTGGGGAGCTGAGCAGTGTCCAGACACCTCTGCCGCTAGATCCAGGGCTCGGAAGCAGTGACCTCTATTTGATAACATTTTCTGTACTGACAGGGAGGAAAACAACAGCACATTACGCTGTCAAGGCTAATCGCTGCTAATTAGGGTGAGCGATATATGACCCGTTTTAGATCCAAAGAACACAGAAGTCACACTACAAATTAAAAAAAACCAAACAACCAAACCTTGAAATCCTGCATTCACAGTCATTTCCAGTCTAAAGAGTGACCACTTAAAAGTCATTCCCTATTTTGTTATTTTCTTGGTTTGTCTGTTTAAGGCTTCACTTGAACTTCAAGTGATGTGCCCAGTGAGTAAGAGTCTCACTGTTCACTGAGTTTCCTTGGTAGGAAACGGGGTTTTGAAGCAGAAGGGGCTTTAAAACCAGAGGAAAAGGGGACAAGCTAAAGCTATATCATTGGAAATGTGGGATACGTGTGTGGAGGCTTGAGTCAAGCACTGCTGGGCTTTGGGTAGGTCCAGAATATGGGGCAGCTCCTGCTCTGAAGAATCTAGCACCTGCTCAACCAAGCAGGCAAAGAATAAGCAACCACTTCATAACAGTTGCTGTTCCATAAATGGGGATCTGAGGTAGAGAAGCTGAAATTATTTACTAGAGGTCACATTAAAAGTCTACTGAATTTGCAGCCTCCTGTTGTTTTATTACAGGCTCAAACATCCCGTTAGACTCTCTGAATATTAATCATTACCTAACTCTTCTATCTTCTTGCTGCTCTAATGAGATTATTGATTAATTACTTAAAATGCACTGTCTGTAGAAGAAATTTTTTAGGTGACAAGTTACCTTTTACTAAACAAATTAATGGGAAAGTTGAGCTCTTTCATTCCAGTCTGGGGAATATAAGTTTTAGGTCTAAAATGCCCAATTAGTACTAACCAAAATCCAATACTGGAGATTATTTGGCACTGTATCTGTTATAAATATGCCATGTGGCCATTAGTACCTTGTGGTACCATCAGGACAAAAATAGTCACTCCAGCAATCAATACTGTAGTAGCTGCATACATCAATATAGGAGTAGAACAATTGCAACTTCATAGGTTCCTTCCAAACCCCACCATAGTCAACATCAAAAGGGAGGCTTCTCATTCAGTGCAAGAGGATCTAGATCAACCTCCAGCTGGGTTTTACTGGGATCCCAAAGCTAAGATGTGTCCAAACATCAGCATCACTCATATCACAGGTAGCCCAGCAGAGCCAGGGAACACGGCTGCAAGCACACGTGTCCTGCAAACCCAACAGGACAGACCCAACAGCGGCCTTGCCAAGGAGAGCTCTGTGGTGGAGCCAAAGTTGGTGGCACAGGTTTTAGCTCTCGTGCCTGTGCAGCCTGCTCCAGCCAGGGCAAAATAGCTCATTGCGGTATCTCTCATAATAGCTTTGCAAATGAAGTTCTACATCTCCCCAGCAAATCCTTGGCAAGACAGTTTGATCTCTCCTGATGGTGTTTTAAAGAACCTTCTCTGAAGTCCAGAGTAATGAGGTAACTCTCAGTCTGCGTGTAAGAACAAAACTCTACAAGACAGACTGTGAGCCAGACACTTATTATTGTACTTTCTACAAATGCACAGAAGGGCTTTCTCTCAGTGCTCCAGGTCACCAGGATCAGGTTTGAGGCATATGATTAATTTTCAGTCTTACCGTGTTAAGGGGTGGCAGGAGAAAAGTATAAAAGGCTTTTTTTTTTTTTTTTTTTGAGTAGTGTGAAATGAGGCAGAAAACTTTGTCACTTAGCAAGGAGCTTTTAAACTATCTTTGCATGAAGCAGCAGCTAAAAAGTTAATAGACATAAATAGCATTTTATTGATTTGAGGTATTTTGAGGGGGTTTAATGCAGGTGAAGGCAGGAAAAGGATTCTGCTTGGGATAATTAAGCCTTTGCTAGCAAAACTTGAAGCATTTGCACTGAAAAAAAACCCCCAACCAGCTGAAAATGCCAAAGAAAAGCTGTCACTTAGCCCACTGCTAATCCTTTCCTGGGACACACGTGAGTGTGGCAGCCCAGCAGTGATGACCTTTCATCCAGCTGCTTGGCCACGCTGCGTAGCCACCAAGCCTAGAAGGAGAGCACAGAGAGACTCCCAGGAGCAAGCAGCTAACGTGTGATGAGTTCCGCTTTTATTCAGAGACCCTCATACCAAAGAGTTCTTGGATAGGGGAAGGAAGTTCAGCTGAGATAAAAGGTCTTTCGAAATACTCAGTTTTCCCCTTGGATGTACATTATTCTTAGCACAACTCTACTCTCAAAAAAGCTCTTTGTTAGTCAGATGCAGATACCAAAGGTAAAAATAAAGTCTCAGCTATAAATCATTTTCCTTTTCAATATCTGCTGCACCAAACACCAGAACATCCCAAAGCAGAGCATGGAAATGCCAAACACCATCTGACAGCAACTAGGGGCTTCTCCGGATTTCAAGCATCCCAAAACAAGGGATGTCTTCCTTCGGCCCAAACTTTAATTTTCACATCTTACCCCTACCTACTGCAAAACTTCAGCAGGTCGCAGTGCCCGGGACCTCTCTTCTACTCGAGGGTGCAGCCAGGTCACACAAACCTCGTAGTGGGATCTCAGAGTAGGACGTGTCCTCCGCAGAGGTCCTTTGGGAGTTCCTGTACCCTGGTGGTTTGTACACCGCCACTTCAGTACCAAAGGGCGGGGTTTTTTTTAAAAAACCCATTGTTACTTGGCTGCTTCTTTTCCCTTTCCTCCAGACGGAAATTGCTGCAGTGAATATTGATATTAATATATACATTTGCATGCAAGCACGTAACAAAAGGTTCACTGGAACAAGGCCTGTAAATTCAGTCAGTGGCTGTGCTAACCACGCTCCCATCGTACTCGAGCGCTTTGTTACGCCATCGGAACACGCTGCAATCCACACCCAGCTTCCAGGACGGGTTTTCATTTGCCTATCAGCCCCTTGCAGATGAAAGGACTGAAGCCAGTTCTAGAAGGCAAAGCGCAGGCGAGGAGCAGCCTCTCAGGGAGGTTGCCACCACATCTGCCGAGCACAGGGCACCACATCTGCATCGCCAGCAGCTGCTGCCCGCCGGAGAGCAGAGGCTGTGCTGCGGGACGGGGAATGGGGAGCGACGGCGCAGCCCGTTGGGATTAAGAGCTCCAGTCACCTGGGATGCAGCATGTCAGGTCAAACTGTAAATCAGAATTCCAGATCCCCACTATTTTTGTTGTAAAGCTACATTCAGCGAGCCAGCGCAGTCCACTGGGTGCCCGAGTCCCAGAGCAGTTACCACGCCATATGTGCCGGGAGGGAATAACGGCCATGCTCCTTCTTACGGCACTGCTGAGTAGTCAGAAGGCAAAGCACGCTGGTTTTCTTTACAGAAGGACAGTATTAAAGCTTAAGCTTAAAACTGCCGCAGAAAGCTTCTGCAATATGCAAAGTAAAAACACAAACAGCAAATAATCACTCAGAGCAGCGATTTCTGTCGTGTGGAACCCACCGGACCTAAACCAGCATCATCTTCCCTCTCTGCAAAATGATTCTGTCTCCGTTTTGGATGGCATTATTTAACATACAAATTACAACTGTTAGTAGAGATTGCTGGGTCAAACCCAGCACAGAGGTTTGTCTGAGTATTTTTCAGCTGGTCTCATATTCCTGACAGCTCACCCTTTACTGAGTCCAGACTTTGAATGAAACCCAAATTTCTGACTGTACAGATGGCAAGGGAACTGATGGGGTTTGAAATGGAAGCGTAAATCAGCCCTCACTCACACCTGGATACTAGGGAATGAAAATACACGAACCTGCTCACAGGCAGACATCAGGGTTAAGTTTTTTAGAGCTCATCTACATGGAGAGGTAGGTACCAAATGAGCAAGGATGAGAATTTAATGTTCTCAGCAGCTGCCTGAGCTAGCACCTCTGTTCTGCAACAAAAGTGTCTTTCTTTGGTTTAGCTTAATTCATTGCCAAAGCACGGTTTAAATTGTCATCTCCAGGATGACAGCACTCATCAATTGTTGCCTGCATGGTGGATTTCTAAGCTTTAGTGTCTAACCTGGACGCTCAGATTGCTGCAGGCACAGGGAGCCTGGAAAGGTTTTGGTGCAGTTTTCTGAAGGAGGAATTTCTCTTTCTTTTCCCCCCCTCTAGTTATGGTGACATGGTGCCCAAGACAATTGCTGGGAAGATCTTTGGCTCCATTTGCTCCCTGAGCGGGGTGCTGGTCATCGCTCTGCCGGTTCCAGTCATTGTTTCCAACTTCAGCCGAATTTACCACCAGAACCAGAGAGCGGACAAGCGGAGGGCGCAGAAGGTAAGTGTCCTGCGGGCACCTCCTCGGGAGCTCAGCAGCTGCCAGGAAACCCCAGCCCTGCTTGTCACCACGGGGCTCACCAGACACTGGTGACGATTCCGAGCGTTGCGGAGGACAGCCCGCCTGCACCTCCCCATCCACCTACACCGGTGTGGGCTTCACACACCGTTACAACCCCCTGCACCCAGAGACACAAGCTTGTGCATCGCCGTGTCCTGGTGCATCTCAAAAGATCAGAAGTGATACGGCTTCTGCTGCTCCTCTTTGCTACTACCCGGCTGAAATAAAACCAGATGCACGCTCGCGAACCCCTGTGTCACCAGCAGGAGCTGTTTCTCTCTCCTCTTGTCTCTCTGGAGTTTAAAACACCCACCCACAAACACACACTTACCCATACCCATAGCCCCGGAAAGCTCCAGCCTGGAACAGGCAACACGAGGAATACACAAAAAGCCCCTGGAATCGCGAGGAGATCACTGAGCTCTCCAAAATCTGAACAGTTTTTACCAGCAGAAACTTAGCGATTCACAAAGTAAGAGATATATTATCTCACTATTTCGGTCTGATAAGTTACAGCAAAACCAGACTCAGGTTTTCACAGGAACCACAAATTAAAGTTCTGGGTTTTCTCTCCCTGGGGAATGCTGTCTGCCAGAAATTAAAGACTCGGGGTATCTGATGGAGAACAGTAGTAGAAAGACGTGCTACTTCTGCTTCAGGCAAGCATCTGGGCTGTGCCTACTTCTTGCATCTCAGGGAGCTGACAGCAGAGAGCTGAGATACAAGAACTACAAAACCACAAAATTTGTCAGTCAAAACACATAAGGAGAGCAGCAGAGAGAGAATCACGCGGGAGTGAGTTGCAGTCCCCGTAAGTCACCGCCGGGTTTTATACATACCTGCGCTTGGTTTGGCACCGTACACATGACACATCCAACTGCAATAATTTCTGGAGATGGTTTTGAGGGAGAGTTGTTTTTCTGATCAGTCGTACAACATGATATAGATAAAAAAAACCACCTAAAAAATCTAATGCTATGATAGAAGTCCACTCTGTACCACACACTGCTCAGCCAGCGGCTGGACAGTGGGAAACCAGTATGGATCATTACATTCATTTAATGAATTTAAATGATTTGCAGCCTAATGCGAGGCTGCACCCAGGCATACGGTGTGTGGAGTTAATGTGCAACGTGTCAATGCCCTGGAAGGACCGAAGTGCTCATGGGGAGGTCCGTGCAGGGGACAGTGGGCAATAGCTCACTTAAATAATCAAAGACTTGGAGAGAAAGCACTTGTTCTACTGGAACAGCTCATAGCGAGAGACAGACCCTGCGACAGTACAGCCCAGGCAGCGAATAACCAGGCAAGACAATGAAACAAGATTCACGCATAACTAAGAATCACAACCCAAAGGAGCTCCAGAACAGACTCCAGGTCTGTGCTTTCAGAGCAGGTTGTCTTCTCAGAAGTTTCTTGTTCTGATTCACCTTCGCCTTTATTCATTGGCCTGTGATCCACTGGGTGACAAGGAAATGTACCCGCACCTTTGATGCTGATGTGATTGATTGCAGCTTTTATAAGGTTTGCTGTATTGACACACAGAGTGTATAATTTCCCCCCATTTGAATTTCTAATTCCCTTGATATTGGATGAATTTCTGGGCTAAGAAAGTTTTCTCAAGTCAGAAGTGTGAGTAATTTTCACATGATCATACCGCATGAATACTAAAGAGAACGAAAGAGACAGAAGCACGCTAATGACAGGCTCTCTGGAGATGGTCAGGACGTACAGAGGGACGCTAAGGACCTGCTTTGATGGCATACTAGTTCCAGCAACACCCTCCAGTGAATCGAATCCCTTCTTCAGCAACAGGAACGTTTTAGTCGTACTTCAAACTCTGTCCCCATCTCAATAAAGACACCAAAGGCTTTTGTGCAGCTTTTTCAAGAAGGTTGGAGAAAGCTCTTTGCACTAAGTCCTTGAACAGGAACAGCCCACCAGCAGCAGCTCCCCGTAAGCCCAGTTCAGAGGATCCAGCTCTGGGGAAAGAACAGACACCTTCCCTCACTTCCTGATGTGCACAGCCCGATGTCCCTCTGGGTTATGATGTCCCTAACTTTGTCTCTTAACTGTTGAGGAGGCAGGAAGAGGCATTTAAATAGCATGAATAAATTACCAGGAGGTGGCTCTTAGTCTTCATCTATTCTTCAACTAACTGGGGAGAAACATTCCTTAAAAAGGAAAAAACTCACCCAAAACCAGACTACCAGTGATTTAATCACCTTGAAGATAAATTATGCTTTGCCAAACCTGCACTGCAAGAGGATTAATTAGACGGAGGATCTGGCAATCTTAATTTATTGTGCTGTGTCACCAAATGTTGTCCTCTAGCGTGCAGCAAGGACCAGGTCACACTGAATGGAAGATGAATTGATCATTTCTGACAAGGTTCGTTTTGGTAAAATTGCCGTTTTTTTTTTCCCAAAGACTTTTTTTTTTTTTTCTTTTTCACTGATGTGCTAAGAATAGACCTTCCTGACTTTGAAACGATGCTGTTCTTTAGTGAATGTCACAGCCTTTGGTTTTAAAAGGGAATTTGACACTTAAAAGGCTTGGCAGTAGAATGACTTTGTAATTCAGACAATGCCAGAGCCTCGCTTGCTGTGTTCAGTTTGCGGCACGGATGCAATGTGAAGGAGACAAGTACCTGGTGCTGGTTTGAGAACCACACCTCCCACTTTTCAACCCTAGAAAGAGAAAGCAGAGGCAGCTACTAACAGCTACTGAAATGCTGCTTCTTTAGGGGCAGTAGAAAAAGTAAGACAGTTCATTGTTCAGAAGTTAGAGACAGAGTGGATACAGCCCCAGCCTGCAGCGTTATTCCCACCCGGGCAGGGCAGCAGAGAAGTGCACGGCTGGAAGATTGCCAGGGAATACCACGGCAAAAAGAACGGATGGAGCCTTTGAGCCTGGTGCAGCAAAGATCCCTGAAGTGCAGATTGCTCTCCCGTGGTTCAGAGAAATGTTGTAGACCTCAGGACTCACAGGCTGGTCAAAAATCTTGCAAGAATGATCCTTCTGGAGTAAACTCCAGCTGCTGACACGCAAATTTAATCTCACGTCTTCAAGCAGAAAACCAATACTGAAGTCAAAGGCCATGTCTTCACACAAACAGTAACAAAGAAAGGAAGAAAGGAGAAGAAAACACTAGATCTCTTCATGAAAATACTTCTAGAAAGTGTTATGGGAGCCTTTGTTAGTCTTAATCTCCCACCTCCAATGACTCTTGTCTTTGTCCAGCTTTAAAATACCCAACTTGGGTCCTTCAGCTGAAAGACTGTGCTCAGTGCAGCCAAGTTAGTTTGTTCTGCCAGGTTTTTTTGTTCCTGGAATGATACTCCAGAAAATCCAACCAGAGATCCCTCTGATACCTCCCCAGGCTGCTCCAATACAGTCCAACTAATTACAGCAGTACGGCCCCATCGGCTCCAACGTCCCTTTCCCTTGGGATAAACTGGCAATAAACTGCATGGGAGCTCTCAGAAATGTGAGTTAGCTTAGGTGGGCCAGTGATTGAGAAATAGCAACATGCACTAGCGGCTTTTCCGTAAGAAAAAGTGGTAAGACAGAAAAAAAAAAATATACTGTAAGAAAGGCAATAGAGCCTTACAGCCCATGGGGCCGTTAGCCCCAGCTCCCCACACCAGTGAACATACGCGTGGATGAAGACACTAAGTTCTCAAAAGCACATTTCAAGCAGTTTTTGAACAGCCTCAGAAGGCACACGGTAGTAGAGCAGCAGCTGAAATGTTTGGAAATAACAACAGCCTCAAGCAAACTGGTCTTCAGACCAGGCCCCTTAGGGCCCACGTTTAGCCACTGAGTTCCCTCAGATCTTCTGAGTTTGGGGACAACAACTGTTCAGCACGGGGCCACTTACACCGCAATGTACCCTCACCCTGCGCCGAGCGGGGAGAAATGGAACTGCTCTGATGCTGTGAAAAAACCCTGTTTAAAGTGCATTTATCATTTAACGGTTAGATTTGCTAAATGAGCCAGGATACCGAAGCGGTCGATAAGCTGAGAGGGATCAGCATGGCTTTAGTGGTGCCTTTCACAGGGGCTAAACCATCATCTACCAATATTGAGCTTCAGTAATAGCAGTGCTTGGTTTCAGGTCCGCAGCAAATATGCTTTTGAGGACCATAGCAGCTCCTTAGTTTGCTCAATGCATTTCATTTATTATCTGATGGCCTTTGACTCTACAAGAACAAGCAATGTGCTGCAGATTCCTTGAAACGGGCTCCTCACCTCCTCCCCTGGGCTGTAAGTTTCCAGGAAAGAACCAAACGCCCAGATTTCGGGAAGGAAAGGATTACCCAGGACAAAAATCATTTTGCAGAGCCGCTCTCACATCAAACTAGTAATACGGAGCAGAAAGCTGTAACGCAGGCTATCAGAGAGTAGATGGCATCAATGAGGTGGGGCAGAGAAGAGGACACGCTGCCCGGTGGATGAATTAAAGCATTCAGTCAGAGCCAGTATCAGCAGAAGGAAGGAATGAGGGGGAGAGGAAGATGCTGTGTCTTTTCAGATGGAAGTTGATGAGAGGAAGTAGACAGAGGAAGGTTACTGCTGATGGTGAGAGCTACTCGTGCTATGGCTGCACACAGGCAGCTCCGACTCTGCAGACTGATGAGGAGGTAACTATGGAGATGCTTAAAAGGGGCTTAAGCCAAAAGGAAGGAAGAGTAAGGACACAAACGTCTTTCTGATTGTTCTACAAGAGGCATGTTAGAAACAGCCTGTTCCAGACCCAGCCATCCCTTCCCAGAGGCACGGAAAACAGGGCTGCAGAGCCGATGAAGAGGGAAGATGGTGATGAAGAGAATGCTTAATACGAGATTTGTGTCATCATCATACCCCTGAGAAAGGCGGCCCACACGCCTGTCAATAAGGAGGCCGTTATCGTAATTGATTTGCCTCAGAGCAGGGGAGTCAGCTTTGAAATGTTCTGTTTTTCAGCTGACACCCTGAGTTTTGGAGGTGGGTTAGTGAACTTCAGCGCGTGGAATAGAACGGCCAGAAAAAGCGACGGGAGCAAAGCTGTGAGCTAAGGAGAGCTCAGCGGCAGAACATGACTCAGTTCCCAGCAGGGGATGGGGTTGGGAACTTAAGGAGAGAGAGAGGAACAATAAGGTTAAAACTGGAGCTGGCTGACATTTAAAAAACATTGGTTTTTTTCAAACACAATGAATGTGTGGAATATGGGTTTGTTGTTGTTGATATTTAACAGTTTTTGACAGGGGAAAAAAAGCTTTCTTAATTTTTTTTTTTTAATATATTTCATTTTTGCTAGGGTAGGTGCCTCTTTCTCTTCCATCTCTGTTCCATGTTCAGTGCTTGTCACATCCCCTTACACTGTTCAAGGGAAAAAAAAACCCAAACAGACAGACCAGCCAGGAACCCTTCCTCTTTTCTTTCCTATCATCCAGGAAAGCAAAATGGCATTTTCCATCAGTTCAGCTAGTTCAAATTCCCTGGGTCCCAAATTGCATCAGAGAAGTCGATGTCTCCTCTGAAAGGAAGGACAGAAATCAGTGAGCTAGAGCTTATGGGTCCAGCTTCCAAAGCAAGTCCATACATCGCAATATTAAGCCTGTTGTCAATAGTGGCCCAATGCCCAGAAGAAATGATTTCCACACATAGCCAAAGCCGCCCTACATTTATTTCACGCCTTGAGGCCCTTTCACGTCATGTCTCGGATCATAGCTAGGTAGCAGCCTGCAACACAGGTAAGAACCTGACTAATCCATCCTCGGGCTCTCTCCTTGGTCATCTCGGCAAGAGGGTGTCCCCTCTCCCCACCTGCTGGGGGTCGGGGTTGTGTGGCAGCCTCTGGCCAGATGGCTCATTACGTAGCACAGTTGGTAGGATTCGTAGCAGCTGATGTTGTCCACTTCAGCCCAGATGTCCCCATCAACGCAAACCGAAATTGCCTTGTCAAGGAGACCTGCACACAAAACTTTCAGCCAAAAGCTGGTGGGAAGCCCTATCTGACTTTGGAGCCGGTTCTAGTGATCAGATTCTTTGCCATTACCATTACTAACGAGCTATTTTACCACTTCCCAAGTAGTGCAGAGTCAAGCTGGGTGCAGTTTAGCTCCCATGCAGTTCCCAGCTCAGACTGCCCTGCACCTCCTGCAAGGTACGGTTGTATCTACATTAATGGATACACATATACCCCCTGGGTCAGGAAAAAAACATAACTAAAAGGGGATGTAAGCGATAGTAAAGTTTATTGTGCTTACTAATTTGTACCATGACAGTGATAAGCAGATGAAGAACAGCATTTGTCACCGCCACATGTGGTGCTGGGATGGCAATACAGGTCTCAGTCCTCCAGTCACAGATGTCAGCGAGATGGGGACGCGCTGCAGCCCGCCAGCACATCTCTCAGGGGCCCCTGCAGAATCTCCCTGCTTGCACACTGCCAGATGTCTTACACAGCCCACCTCGAGAAGTTCTAGAATCTCATTACTCCACTCCTCCCACTCCACCCAGCAGCAGTGGTCTGCGATGTCTGACTCAGAACAAGCCTTTGTTGTTTGAAGGTCATGAAAATCCCATCAAATAGTAACTGCTGGTACTCCAGCGCTGCACCGGGCTGTAACCCCGCGCGAGGCAGGCCCTCTCCACGCACGAGCAGCAGCGTGACGGCCTCTTTCACCCCCCGCTACAGCCAGTCTTGCTCTTTTGATGAGCACTGATGCTGCAGCAGTATCACCTTTCCATACTTCCCTCTCTGGGACTCAGGTTTTTTCAGACATACAACTGGTATAAATCCACTTGTTCTCCAGGCTCGGCGGGTTCTTGCAGAGTTAGCTCACGTACACCTCCAAGGTCACAAAGTGAAACCATCTTATGGCAATACTATTCACACCCAGGATTTTTAAATTTATCCGTCTGAGCTTTTGCACCAGCACTTCTTGCTGACTCACCAAACAAGCAGCAGACCTGACAGCACGTGTGCTCCTGGCCAGGCACGGGTAGCACACAGAGCGGCAGCAAATGCTGGCAGAGAAGGGCCCACGAGCAGGCAAGAGAATTACGAGCATGCATAAAACCTAGATAATTTTCAAAAAAATATCTACGCGGGGAAATCGGTCTGCATGTGAGCACTGTGCAGGAAGAAAAGGCCGTTCAATCCACCGGACCAATCGCTCCGTAGGAAATAGTTCCTCATTTCTCCTCTTTGTCACAGCACAGCAGAACCCCCCTGTTCCCTGTGCAAACCGCTGCCTGGCAGCGGTCCCGGCCCCCCGCTCTCCAGGGATGCGCGGCCGCTCAGCCCCAACTCAGCACCAACTCCGACACGCACGTAACAAAGGGCAATGCCACCCACTGCCCGCAAGCTCCGGTGCCGGGCGTCAGTCCGTGCATCCCTGTCCATGAACGAGGCACCAGCACCGCTACCCATCGAGCCAGGACTATCAGGAGCCGCTCTAGGAGGACGCGCAGCGATGCTCGAATGCAGCAGCAAGGGCCAGAGCAGCTCGTAGCCATGACGACTCTGCAGCTTGTGCTGCCAGCCCGGGAGCCTCCAGCACCCAGGACAACGCGCCAGGCAGGCTTCTCCTTCCCCAGCTGCCAGATCCAGGCACGCAGCCAACGTGTTGGGGCTGCCAGCGTAAGGACGTGAGCCGACACACATTCTTCTAAGAGTCTTCACTTAGCAAACAGGACCATGGGATGGGTTTGTGATGGATTTTTTCCCCCCCCAGAAGAGATTTGTCCCCAGCGACCCCAGGAGCAAGAGGAAGAACGAGGAGCAGCTTCAGGAAGAAAGCTAATTGCACAACAACTTTATTGCCATCTGATGACTTTGGAGCAATTTTCATTTGCCAGCAAGCAGCGCTTCTCTCAACTCATGCTGAAAGCTCGTAGCACAGAGAAGCGGGACGGAGCACAGCTCCCAGCCCTAACGGCATGGCCTGCACCAGCACTCAACCCCCGTCTCGCCTGCTCGCTGGAGATGACACAAACTCCACCCACCAGCGAGCAGGCAGCGAGGCAGGAGAACAGTCCCACCATCACTCCTTCCCCTTGGGCTTCATTCCATGGGGGAGAATGAAGGGCACGAGTTTTACAAATTTGCTTATTTTCTCCTGAGTTTCATACAAAGCTTTTGTGGTCGTCATCCTCACCCCCCCGCAATGTCTTCACCACCTTCCCGGGGAAGGTGTGAGCAGCACTACGTGAAGCAATTACCTTCATTTTCTGTAGCTAACCACAGTCCTCCACATCATTAATTAGCGTTCATCTATCAGATCTGGGAAGCTGGCATGTGACACTAGATCAAATTCTGTTAATTTCTCCATCCCCTGAATACTTTATAGCTATTAATTAGGGGTGTGAGCTGGGCGAAAGCTGTTATAGAAGTGAGATCTGGAAACACAGGCAGACAGATCAGTCACCGGCCGACAGATGCTCACCGCACTTTGCTTCCAGTCAAACACAGAACCTTATTTTAGAATAACGGAGAACAGCAACCTCTCTATTAACAATGCAGAAAAATACAAGGCTCTTCAGAAGATGTTTATCAAGTAATACATTTCTAGGCAAATTCTGACACTCTCATTTGCACCCCAGAATACTTCACTTCCACTCTAACACAGATTCTACAGCTCGTACGTCACCTCTCTGACCGCACATCCCTGGAGCCACTTTGACCCAAGCTCTAAAATCTGTTACAGCATTAAGAATACAAAAAAGCATACGTAGGAATTTCTTATTATTTCAAGAGGCAAACTTAGGCAGAGGAGCAGCAGCTTCCTCAGTCAGCTGGACAAGCAGCGTGGGAACCTCAGCAGGGGAAGCTTTGAATTCCAGCCAAGATGCAATAACTGTCTCTAACATATTTCCATCAAGGAAATATTGTCTGTAAGGTCAGTTCTCATCGAGATCAAGGTCTGCCTGTAACCCTTGCTGGGTGGATGGATAGATGGATAACCAAAAAAAGGTATTAGAAATAAGCAGGACATCTACAGACCAAAACAAACAAACAAACAAAAAGTTTACTACTTAAATGTCAAGCAAAGGAATGAAGTGAGACTTGTCAAACTCTACCAAAAATGAAGTTTATTCTATAATTTACTGTACAATGCAGCAAACACCAGAAAGGGAATGGTCTGTGTAAAAAGAAAACCTCAATACAATGACAACTGAGTAAAATTGGCGACAAATACACGCAGGCTGGAAATCAGAGGAAATTTTCTAAATAGAAGAATGAAGTTCTAAAATAAATGCCCAGTAGGAGTAAGAGCTTCACTAAGCTTAAGCCAGAGCTTGCTAAGCTCATGCTGAAAATGTGCAAAAGGAAGTTTGCAATAGGAGGGGACCAGTCTCCATGCTCAAGAGGCTTCCTGACCCTCCTTAGTTTCTCTCTGCAAGTTTTGCATATTACGACACTTGTTTCAAAGTTCTGTTTAATCAGCCAGGAGATCTATGACTGGTGGAGAAGCTGAGATCCATTAAACTCTATATTCTGTGCATTGTTCTATAAATAGATTGAACATCATGTTCTTCAGTGTTGGAAAAGATTAAGTGATATAGCGCATGCAAAATGATGTTCTGTTGCTTTAATGGTGCCAAGGGTAAGGTAGGATTAAAAGGAGAGCCACAGAGGAGGAGAGGGGAATCTTTCATCTCTGGAAAGTAATGAAGAGGCCCAAAATAAGATCAAGGTCTGACTGTAAGTGGCTCTATCAAATTATATAGGAATATAATGAGTTCTACGCTATCTCATTTCCATATGCAGTTCTACAATGTCTCCCCCAAAGCAAAAGTGACAGAATATTTAAACGTGGCTCACAAGCTGTTTAATGTAAAGATTGGAGAGGAAAGAAAGTCCACATGCGCATACTTTATTTCTTAGGGAAAAACAGTCAGAATGACAGAAGGATGATCTGCAGAAACTGGCCTAACGCACCCGTAACTCCACTGCCTGCCTACCAGAACAGCCAGAGGGAACCACGGCCAGCAGAGCAACAACTAGTACTTATAATATGGGTCATTTGCTTTTTAAACAGCCATTATTTCACCCAGCGTTCAAACATGTAATAAGCCCAAGTCCTCATCCGGCAGCCCAGCCTGCTTCCAGGCTCTGGTAAAGATGGCGTATCCGCTTCCCAGAGCCCTCAGTAGGACAGATGACCAGCACTGCCTGATGACACGGAGGAAAGCACTCCACAGACCATAGACTCTTTTAGTATCTTGCCCACTCTATTATTTTTGGATGCTTTTTTAAAAATGAACAATTTTCCATTTTCTGCCCGGCAAGGAAAAGCCGCCACAACAGGCCAGGGAGCTAAGCTGGCTTCCACCAGAGGAAGGTTTCATCCATTCCCTTTCCAAGTTACATGCGTGCGCTCAGTTCCCTCTCAGAAGTACAAATTGAAGTCTTTGCTGAATCCCTTTCCGGATTTTATGCCAAAATTAGTCGAAGGTACCACAGATGAGATCATTTTAGAAAGGTGAGAACATAACTACAAGAAAATACCTTCTGTCACTCTGTGCTCTACGCCCTGTTTAGTCTGCAGAAACTCCTGTTTAACTGCCCAAGCTGCTTGTTACCTTTTCCTATCAGGAAAGGCTGAGAGAGCTGGCACAGTTTAGCCTAAAGAAGAGATGATTTGGAGGGATCTTACTAATGTGTGTAAATACCAAAAGAGAGGGTGCAAAGAGCACAGAGGCAGGCTCTTCTCAGTGGTGCCCAGTGACAGGACCAGAGGTGATGGGCACAACCCGAAACACAGGAAGTCCTGCCTGAACATCAGGAAATAGTTTTCCGGTGTGAGGTTGCCCAGGGTGGTTGTGGAGTTTCCATCCTTAAAGGTATTCAAAATCCACCTGGACACAGTCCTGGACTACTGGGTCTAGGTGGCCCTGCTTGAGCAGGGGAGTTGGAGCAGATGACCTCTGGATGTCCCTTCCAACCTTAACCATTCTGTGAAGGATAATGCCAGTAACAGCTCCAGTCCCAATAGAGAGCAGGAGTGGACATAGGACCTGTACATGTCATACCTGACATACATGTACTCCAGTCAACTCCTTGCTCAAGTACGGAAGATCTGGAAAGCTGGAGATGTCTGGCAAATATGAAATTATGTCATAGGTTGTAACTTAATAGTTTACTATACTATATAAATCAAGAGTGAACATTATCTCCATAAGAACTAGATGAAAGTCATTAATAAATAATAATTAGCTGTTTCCTGGGCCTGCCATCTGGTAAGCATTTTTCCTAGCCTGCAACTCCTGCTCCTTGCACTTCTCCAAAGCAGCTAGAAGATGAAGACAGGCCATTCTTTCTCCTTTGTCAGTCCATTCAGGAAATAGAGATACCCAGGATGCTGACAACCACTTAGATGATCCTCCCCACCCCTCAATACTCCATGTGTCAAGGGCTTCACTGCCCTTCCTGCTCATTCTGAGTCTCCAGGCTCTTAAAAACCAGCAAGGAGAAGTTATGGAGACCTGCCTTCCATCCTCCTCTCAGAAACACGTGGGCTCCAAGATAACCAAATTAATCATTCTAACCTGTAAGTGCCTGTCATTAGTATTATTATTTTCATCATATAAATTATCTTCCAGATTAGGTCATATGCATTTTGAGATCCTCTGGTTTCCTAGCAACTCCTCTTACCACTCCACATGCAGACACATTGTGCCGTTTTCTTTTCCTTTTTTAGACTCTCCGTGCAGGGGTTATATTCAGTAACAGTGATCTCAGGCCTGGCCCTAATGACCTTTCGTCTGTCACGTTTGTGGGATAAGATGCAGAAGACAGCTCTCCTGACTCCCCCCAAAAGACATTTGCAGCAGATGGCCAGAAAAACACGGTCATCCACTTGTCTGTCTTCTGTCCTGCAGTCAGAAGTACTGGGCTCTGCAGGACAGGGATGACAAAAGCATGCTCACGCGTGTTAAAACCTGGCAGAATTTGGAAGACCTCATCAGCCTCATTCTCTAGTTTTCTGAAAGTGAAATGTGACAGCACACAGTACGGTTCCCTGCAAAACAGCCCTGCTTCAAAGCTTGCCTCAGGTGCCCCCAGTTCAAGACTTCTACTCCTTGCCTGCTCTGCCAAAGCGTTCCTCTGCCAGCCAGCCCAGTCCACACAGATGCGCCCAACAGGCAACCCAAGCTCCCTGCAACGGGCAGCTTTCACCTGCTTCCACACCAGAACCCGAGTCCTACACCGTGGCCAGGTGCCCTTCACGGCCCCGACCCGCTTCGCTCAGTCACACAAGCCAGCGTCCAAGCGCTGCTGCAGATGCCACCAGGGAGCTGCTCTGCTGTGCTTGGACTCTGTTACCGTCAGGCATGACTGAAGTCCTGCATCCCACGGAAACCCAGGGCAGGTACCTGACCACCATGGGAAGCCGGCGGCACTCGCGAGACGTGCTTTCCAAACGACGCGCATTTACACACAGGCTGTCACAGAAAAACACAAACTATGGCTTTAGAGTCCAACGTTTCCAGTCCAGTGTGGGAAGCTGTCTGGAGGGCCAAACCAATTTTAGGCACCGATTTTAATTAACTTCGCTAGATGAGTTAATCAAGAGATCTACCAGATTGAATCTCGATGGGGGCACAGAGTTAGGCGATGTGACAATCCTAGACAATCTTTTGTGTAAGGAGAATAGGATTAACTTCTGTCCTGCCCTACTGACATTTTTAAAAATAACAACGTCTGTTCTAAACTACAAAAGCTATGGGGCTTAATTATTTAGATACCTAGTGGCCCTGTTTCAATGAAGAAAAGAGAACAGACCTCAGAAACGAACCATCTTCAGTCCACGTGGGGTACAGCTATTAATATTTGATCCCCTGCTAGCCTGGAGGCAAAGGGAATAATGCTCGTTACAAGAGCCTGAGACTGAATCCACTTTAACGACTGACTGAAGATGAGGATGAAACCTTCCCTGCTATAGGTTTGGTGAGTAAGTTGGGGACTCTGGTAATTCCTTCAGCAAAGGAGCTGGGTTTTTTTCAAGCAAAGAAAGAAACTGAAGTCTTCTGTGGTTGCCATCAGAGCCTCGCTGTAGAGACCGCCACTGGATCCAACATCGAGTCCTGACTATGGAAGAGATAAAATAACTGTCAAAAGTAGGGAAGAGAGACACAAAGGCTTATAAGTGCAAACAGAAGCAACTTAATGGAAATGTAATTAATAGGACCAGAGAGACAATGCCAGCTAACTAGGAAAAGGAACATCCTTCAGCCCCTCATTCCCTGCTCTCTCCCCCTAACTCGCATTCAATAGTAGTGGCCTCTGCGGGTTTTGTTCCAGATTGCAGTCTCAGGCCATTCTTATTCAGCACTCAGAGCAAGAAACTACAGTTTTGGAAAGTCTTCAGAAAAACTGAAGATCTAATCTCATTTTCCTGTTATATTCTTAGACTGTCTTGCAAATACAACTTGTGCCTCTTTGACAGGGTGACCAGACAGCCCTGGGAGATCCCTTGGCCCCAGGACAGAGCGAGTTTCATCAGAGATTTCATGTACTGACTTGGAGTCTTAACATTAAAATGGGACAAGAAATCTAGGTGAAGTATAGAAAAGAAAGTCAATTTTGGATGTCCCCATTTTGGGGTGGCATAAGACGACCTCTTTTTCAGACTGGTCATAGCTTGTGTCACCCAATTAAAGCTGCAAACTACTATCCTGTACCTGTCTTTGCTGAGAAATTGTCTGTTTAAGCAGAAGCTCTTAAGGTTAAACAAATCTTTCAAATATTGAGAGCCAGAGCCACTCACGCATGTACGGTAATAGAGCTCCTGGAATTATTACTCTCTGGACCCACTGCAGATATTTGCCTCTTGGCTTTACTCTTCCTACAGTGTATACCCATTAGCACCTCTAATTAGAAAGAAAAATCACGAGTTCCATGTTATTTAAAAGATTATGCAGCATTTTAAACTACAGCACAAAGTAATTATTTTTTAATAGCCACAGCTATTTCATGTATTTACTTTTAATGGTGTTTGAGTCATAAATTAACAGCAGAAAAGAAAAAGGCAAATCAGCACTTGACAGAGAAGCTGGCAACAACTGAAAAGAAAGGCTGAAAAGCTAAAAACTGCATGATCAGAAAGGAAGAGGGTCTTACTAAGTTTTCTTGCTTGCTTTATTCTGGACTGCTTTTCAACAGCCAACCTGAGGTCAAGGTCAGGGATAAATAAAACCGAGAAGAGCTGCATGTCTGTGTGGTGGCAGAGTGACTTCTGTCAGTTTGTCAAGAGATGTGTATTTTTGGATGGAGTCTTCTATTACCAATACCGAAGTCAAGGAAGTAGCTCTGCCTCTGCAGAGGCCAGACCCCAGCACCGCGGTGTCACTGGGCTAGCTGCTGCACGGGCAGAGCAAGTGACAACACGGATGTCAGAGCACAGAGCTGAAAGATAGAGAGAGGATTAAACAAGCACGTTAGAGAGAAGGCGAGCCACGGAACCAACACGTGTGCAGAGCACGTGCACGCTCCTCAATCACACGCAGCCGTCCTATGCCAGGATCAGGCCAAGACGAGCGTCTCTAGTGCACCTCACCCCCCAAAATTACTGTTAACTTTTGAAAGGATAAACAAACCTGCAATACCCCACCTGTGCTAGCTGTTCCCAACGGCACCTTGTCCAGCACCCCTCATCTTTCACCCTCAGGCTTTGTTAGATAGACTAAGAACCTAAAATTTCCTTCCCCCAGTACTACCGGCACTGGACCGATCACTCATGCGCCAAGCTCTACTAACTTCAGCTTGTTTGTCTTCTCCACAGAAAGCCCGGCTTGCGAGGATTCGAGTGGCCAAAACAGGCAGCTCCAACGCTTACCTTCACAGCAAGCGCAACGGCCTCCTGAACGAAGCCCTGGAGCTGACGGTGAGTGCCGAGCCACAGAGCTTGAGAAGTTCCCTACTCCCACTGCTCTCCCCAGGCTCCCTCCCCTTCTTTCTCCATTGCCACCTAATTGCTCATTACCCAGCGTGGCACGTGGAACGGTGTTGTGCTACAGTCACGCTCTCACGTGCCGTACGTTGCCTCTGAAGGGACAGCTGGAATCCAGCTGCAGGACTGGATGGGAGGAAAAAAAGCTTCCCTGGGCTCCTCCTCAAGCTATGAGAGGATCTAGCCTTCCAGCAAGGACCCTCAAGTCCCTCCGTGTGACCGAGCTGTTGGAGCTGTAGTGATTTACACAGCCCAGGGTCTAAATATCCACTGTCCTCCAACATACGGTTATTTATTTTTAAGAGTCTCTCTCTAGTGTGGACTATTTGATCAGGCCCAACGGGACAGGAAAATATTCCCTAGCTCCTGTTTCAGGCAGTTTGGTGGTGGGCTTATTTTCAAACAGAAAGGCCTCTGGAGACTAATACTAGCTATTCAGGAGAAGAAAAGTTTTAAGTGCGTCAGATTGCTCAGCAGAATCAGCAAAAATGAGAGGAGGTTATTACATTAAGCCTGATCAACACCAGAGCAGGTATTAGCACATTTCATGGATTTCATTTCTAATAAATCAGCCTTTCGTGCACGTGGGGAGCAAAGCGCCAGATGAGGAACGCCGAACTGAGCACCAGAGCGCATAGCGCTTGTCCTCACACCCTTATTTGGGGCCCAGTCCTTCCAACGCACACTCTTTTCCCTGGCACACGTCCTTGCATTTATAAAATTAAAGCTGAAAAACCCTTTCAGCTCACGGTGAAAGCTGCTCACGAGGGTGTGAGCCCACTCCTACCCGAGCTCAGCAGGCACAGCGCATGGAGGGAGATGGTGCAGCACCACGTGCTGCGTGGAGGGCTCGCTGCAGAGAGAGGAATCTGGCCCTTTACAACTGGAACAGTTTTTAAACTGACTGTACCAAAGCACTTCACACAAAGTACAGATTTGGAGGGTAGGATGCCCAGATCAGTTTGTTCTCCCCTCCAAAACAAGTCTGATCCTTCTGACTGCACATCCAGCCTTGTCTCCTGCTCTGCAAACGGCAGCAACGCTCAGAAAACCTGTTTCCTGAACCATCTGTTGCTGTTGAGCCGTTCAAGGAAGGTTTCTTTGTCAAGAAGAGACTAGGAAGACCTGTCACACCTAGTCCAGAGCCTTTCCCCATAGAGGACAGGCTCAGGACTGGGATGCCAGCTCAGCTGAGATTCTGCTGTTTCGGTATCCCGCAGCATGCAAAATTTTGACTACAAACGCAAAATTTTGAGGTTTAGATTTCTAGTTTTTCAAAATGCCAGAAGAGCTTAGCAGGGACACTTAATTCGCACTTGATCTTCCAGCCTGTCATCCCGACAAGAATCTCCTCACGCCTCTTGTCAACCAAACTCCCTGCCAAGACCACTCACGGAAGAACAGCTGACGCACCAATGCTTAAGTCCAAAATGCATGAGGTTGACAGAAATATTTGGCTGAATGGGTTCATTTCCTGGCATTTGCCCAAAAATAAGTGGAAAAAGGGTAATTTTGTTGGCTACAAAGCTACCATAGACACAGGAAAGAAAATAAAAACATTTCTAAAGAGGTTCTAGAGGGTTTTTTTACCCATTAATAGCCAGAGTTACGTATGTAGGAGCACCTAGAGCAGGTCTTCCCAGACTTTCCTGGATGCAACCTGCTTTCTGGTGGGCTTATAGCTCTACTGCAAACATGACCGCCCCACAGCCCAGTAAGAGCCACAAATTCCACTTTGAAAAGCGCTGAATCTTGTGTAAATTTCTATTAATACCTAGTAAGACAATATTCCCACTCTGAGGAACTTCCTGTTGCAATAGTCAAAAGCAGGGGGTACAGGGAAGGACGAATTGCCATCTACCTGAGACATATGGGAATATCATTTACTAGAACGAGGAACTTGCCAAAGCCGCGCCTGGCATCTGCACAACCGCCGGGAAATGATCTTTGACTACCCGAGGACTAGCCACATACCTGCGCCGAGAACCGAGACATGCCTCTCCATCCACAGGGAGTGGCACTAATTAATTACAGACCTGCAGGACACCCGTTGCTGTGACAGCATACGTGACCATTCCAGCTCCAGCAGGCAAGGCTTTATGTCCTTTCATTTTACGGCAGAACAAACTATTCTTAAGAGCACAAAATGTGAATGACAGCATAGTCTAGCCAGCCAAATTTTCTTAGGCTGGAACAGTTTTTTAATTATTCCTTCAACTATGAAGGAACGGGACTTCTGTAGTTGCTATATTAGGGACCAAGATATTACCCACATGCTGTGCATATCCGTCAGTCAAATCGGTACCAAACTGCTTCAGTGGCCAGGTACACAACCCCTTTGATCCCTTCCCAGGGCTCATGCTAACTTTAACGCACCTCCCACAGCCAGATTGCCATTGGGCTGGTTTGTTACCCAGCAGTTACTCCGACTGCAATTACTACACAGCCATGACTTGGCTTTATCGCTTTCATCATTAGCGATCACGCAGCACTGTGATCAACGCTTAATTGTTTTACAAGAGCCCAGCAGATTGTCCTGCAGCCTGACACGTCGAGGGCTTGCCCAAGAAAAACAACTGGCCCAGGATGTGTCCTGGCCGTGTCTCTGCAGTCACACAAATAAATTGGGAAATAAGGACTGTTCAAGATTCCGGAACATGTGCCAGAATGTCCTTGCATTAGCACCAGAATGAATACACTGACACCAGCTTTCAAGGGAACAGCATGTCTTCAGCCTGTAGCCTCCGATCAGAGCAGAGAGACAGCAAAGCAAAGGATTCATCCAAGGACAGCAGCAGGAAGGGCTCTGCTCCCAGAATGAATGCAGACCCCTGCTTCACAAACATGTGGATTTGTGGCATTTTGCATTTGCCATCCAGACACGAAGTACTCAGACCGTTTTTTCCTCATTTAGAGAGATTTTTAGTGGGCTTTATGTCAGAAGTGCTCAAGGGATGGTGAGCTTCTTCCCATGGCAGCAGCCTACAGATCCTCTTAGCGCTAATCTCCTTGTACAGCTAGCCGAAATTCCCTTTTAGCTAAAATGCTAGGAGGGGTATATCCTAGGAACAGTAGGTTGTGAGGTCTTGGGCCTTTTCACAAGCAGAATCTGCTTAGCCACCGATAAGCGTTATAGCCGTTCTCGGTGGCAGGGACAGTCTAACCACTTGACCAGTTCACCTCAGTTCACCAGCGCCCGGTGTCATGTGCTGAAGCACCAAGTGGAAGAGGTAAAGTGGAAGTATTTTGGATTTCAGAACTGACACTACCCGGTGATTCAGTCTCCCTCCAAGCAACCAGCAGTTCACTGAATGTCTTCCAAGAAGAAACTGAATGGTAGCTGGCATCAAATCCTTGCAAAACTGGCATCCCACCTCAAAAAGCAAACCATCTCCTCTCCTCCCCCCCACCAGCTTTTTCATTACAGCCAGACTCTCCTAATGAAGACACAGCTTTTGTTTGCCTGCAGTAGCGCAGGTACCACCGATGCAATCTCTGTAGGCACACATTCCTCAACAGTCCTCTCCAGACGCCAAACATGCCGGTGATGTTGGCACTCTCACCGTCCTAGGGCTGTATTTCCTGCAGATCTCATTCTTAATTTGCGTGCTAGGATGTTCTCAGTGGCTGCTTCTGAAAACACTGAGCTGACTGAAGAAAAACTGGAAGGAAGATAGGAGTCACGCCTGCTGATGCCACACTATTCCTGGTCACTGCCACCCCTTGACCCACTCCCACCAGCAGCAAGCCCAGCCTAGTCTCGCCTGGCGATAGAAGGCAGGGAGAGACTAAGCTGCGCTGCCAGAATGTAACAATTGGCTTCTGCCAGAGGTATGGAAGCTCTATCTTTGCTTTCAGATTCCATTTCGATCTCCTCTTAAGCAAATCCTCATAAAAAGATACTGTTTGCAATAGGTGCTCTTTCTCTCTCTCTCCTTTCCCAGTGTTTTAGTGCAGCATCATATCTGCTTTAGGGCTTGCAAGGACCTCCCTGGGAAATATTCCAACACAGGCTTCAGCAGAGTCCGTACTCTCAGCAGGGTACGAAACAGGACCTGCTTGATGTGTCAGCTCACCAGGAGGATTGTTAATAAGAAAAATGGAACTGATTCTTTATTTAGGCCACTTCTAAAAATACTTCTGGGAATGCTCATCTTCCAAAACAACAGCAACAAAAAAATCCATAACCTGCCCGAGATGCATTCCCATTGGAATCTATTAATTCTGTGTACAGCATGTCAGCTTTAATGTACCAGTTCAGCTCTGCTTCAGCATGTCAGAGACAGAGTTATTCCCTCACTTAAGGATCACAGAACCATCCTGGAAATGGCATCCACAACAGGCACTTGTGGTGAATCACAGGGACACACAAGTGTCTTTAAAAGCAATGCTTTAAGCGTAGCTGAATTCGACCCCCTTGAGAGCAACAGGCAAAGTCTTGGCACTTCTGCCAAGATGCTCTTCTGTGTCTCCCGTCCCACCCATTTCCCCTCTCGAACAGGGAGATACTGCTGTTTCGTGTCTAAGCAGAGATTCAGGCTGTGCACATTGATTTTTGACTTTCAGATTTAGGCATTATAGAAGACACCACGCACCTCTTACTTATGGAGCACAGGAAAACATTTCACAACACCTGATCGCTGTTTTAATGCCTGTAATTGTCTTTGAAAATGCTAGTAATCAAAGACACACACAGATTAACGTGTCATGAAATCACAGCAAATTTCAAGATCAGGAGCTGTAGTAGTAGTAAGAGAACATCCTTAACAACCCAGATTGTAAACCTGCCACTGCAGAACAGAAAAAGCGAGAAGAATAATCCTGGTTCTCAAACAGCACAGAAACTCTCTAAACAACCCCTGTTGCTTCTTTCCCACCCATTTCTGAGGTGCATCTGATCATCAGACCATAGGGTAAGCGACACGCCGTATTTTGATGGATGTGAGCATCCCATCCACTGATACAGTGCAGAAATCAAAAACACAGAGCGCTGGATTCCTCCCCCACGCCCAAGGTGACTAAATTGGCCTATTGCTGGTTTGATGAATCCCTTGTGTCAAGCTTTCTGCACAAGCTAAACATCACGCACACGCTAAACCCGAGCTCCCAACCTTCCTGGTTCAGCTGTTTCAAGCAGATCAAGCCCCCCAGTTTAACAAAAGCACAGAGACTGCTCTGAGAGCTGCAGCTCATCCCACCCACTAACCGCACCGCAGCCTGTGAGGCCTCTTCCCCAATGACCACATGCACACATACCTGGTGTAGAAGCTGAACGGACCAGCAGAAGTGCCCTGGTATGTCCCTCCAATGCGGAGCCCCCACATGAGACTACCAAAAACAGCTTGTTCCCCCCAGCTTCACCTTCCCAGGTGGGACCTCTCCTTTTAATACCTTCTGACCCAACTCCTCCCAGCTGTAGCCAATCCCTCCCCAGACGGTACAGGCTGCCCGCTTGACTCCAAGCTCACCCTGCTCCCTGAACTGCCTTACAAATTTGTTAGCCACAGTTGAGCAGTTTGAGTACGTGGGGAAACAGAGGAAAGCTGGTCCCCAGCCATGCCAGCGTTGCTGTACAGTGAGTCAAGGGTCTGGATGCTGAGATCTTTGGAACAGGCTTATCTTGTTCTGGTTTTGTGCACAGAGGCTTCCTGGTGAGTTCGCAGGACTCCTGGGCACCATGTTACTAACACATAAATCACAGTAAGCCGTCCTCCTGAGTGAAAGCCACAATCCATAAGAAACTAATGAAGATGGGACCTTCCCTCTCCTAGGGAACTGCTGCCAAATTTCATGTGGACACAAACCCTTTGCCACTGCTGCACATCGCTTCTTCACGTTCCTCCCTTCTCCCTGCCTCTCAAGGGGGGCTTGGCCACGGGAGGGGTTACACACCTTCACTTTGCACCAAGCCCAGCCCTCAGGACCTGCTATACACTCCCCACCAACACCCACATACACCGAGGAAGGAAAGAGCAGCTCCCTTTAATACACCGCAGGTACAAAGTGTGGAAAACACTCGGTGATGTCCGTGAAGAGAAGAGACAGAGCCAGGAGTCCTGTCCCTAGAAGCAGCATGACAAAGGCCAAACCATGCAGCCTGGGTTCCCGTTTTCTGATCCTAACAGAGATTAGAGTTCAGGGCACATCTGCTGCCATGCAAAGGTCATGGCAAGCTTCAAAGTCTTGATGTTTTTTAGAAAACTAAAACAGCACAGATTCTTTTTTCTTTACCTTCTGGCTCCTGAGCCTTGACACTGTATGTCAACAGCCCTTCCCAGGTTTCTTCCCCAGCTACAAAACGGCTGGGAACACACTGGGTTTGAACCAAAGCCAAGTTCCTCACCTGAGTTTACAAACCAGTAACGAGGCAACCTCCTAAGAGTCATGAGAAAGACCTGAGAGCTGGCACCGCTGCCATTGTTATCTTTCTCCTTGTGAAAGCTAGTGCTGGTAGCTCTGCTTGTTTTCATGGTTTTACAGCTGGTTTGGGTTTTGGTTCCCCTCTCCCCTTTTCTGTCTATCCAGGGATCCACCGAGGAGGAACAGCATATGACTAAAGGCACCTCCTTAATCGAAAGCCAACATCACCACCTGCTGCACTGCCTGGAAAAAACAACTGTAAGTAGCAACACAATCCTTTTAGATCCTGCCCTGTGTCTGGCCCGGGTTGGTACGGAAGAGACGCGCACACGGCGCGCTCAGACAAACCCAGCAGCCCTATGAACCATGCAGAGCGGGCTGGCACTCAGCCTCCTAAGAACGGCTTAATGGGTTAAATGCCCTTCTATTTCATTGTCATCTTATAGAAAAAAATACCCACAACAATTATTTCTGTACAAAGGGATAAAGACGTGATGATCTGCTACTCAGTCACCCACACCGGTACCCCTCAACAGCAGGTTGCTCAGGCAAGCTCACTTGAATGCAAATAACCTCTCAGTACGTGGCTAGGGAGATCCTAACAACAAGGCGCACGTTAAGTTTAATTTCTTCAATGCTTCTGAAAGAGAAGTAAATGGCGTTTGTCTCCTGCTGTCAGTCACACATCACATATACTCGTCAGCTGTGCTAATTAGTAATAAAGGACAGGTCTGCTGCCTTCAGAGGAGGCAGATGCTGCTGGTGACTCCCAACTCCAGTGCCAACCAGCTGAAATAAATAACCTTTAGCCCTTTACATGGCACAGAGCAGATGAACTCTCTTAATGGGTTTAAAGGTTGCACGTATCTTTTCTCACTACGCTTCTGGTTACAAGAGCAGGAAATTTATCTCAAAGCCAGCCAAGCCTTTTCTATAACAAGACATTTCTGTTCCCATCACGCAAGGTGCTGGGAGTGAGAGTTCTAGTTTTCATTATTGGTTCTGTATGCAGAAGTGTCTTGGAACATTTCAGATATTTATTCGATACATATGTTTTACTTCCAGGTTTATATAAAAGGTTCTGCAGTAAAGGAACACATTGTCTATGCCATGATTCATTCTAGAAAGAATGAAGAGAGGTTAACACTTGAAATATTCATGCCTTTTTCTACCTGCATCCATCATCAAATGTACTTTTGATTTCTGACTTGCAAGAGCTTTCTTTCAGACAAATCACCTTCACTTCCATAGTTTGTCTTATGCTGGAATAACATCACTTAGGCTTCCGCGATACACTGGAAGAAGATGGTTCATTACAGTGACCTGCTGAGTACAGCTGGTTTATCTAAAGGCCACCATGCCAAGGACAGCCAGCTGATTCTTCCTGTATCAATGACTATCGAATTTATACGACTCATCTTGCCTTTATTTCTAGCAATTTTGGATGTTACATAACAAGCAGATATTTCACAATCTGACTCTTCAGTTTAGAGCTTTATGCCTAAAACCCGCGCTCCTCTGACCCGTGTTCCACAAGGACGCTTCCATTGGAAAACTTTAACAAATTGGCTGAAGCAAACAAAAGCTTGACAACCCTGTCTCCAGGGTTCACCCTTGTAAGTCCCTGACTTCATAAGGGCTTACAGAAATTCCGACCTCTGCACAGGGCGGGTGGACATCTCCAGGAGCTGCGTGAGTGGCTCCATGACTGATGAGCTGCTCAGGGTGCTAGCAGTGACGCGGCCAAGGCGTTGCCTCATTTATGGATCTATTTGCCTACCACGCTAACAAAGCTAGATCGCCTCCAGCACACAAGCCTGCTCAGACAGTGAGTCTCGGTGGTTGAAATTGTTCAAATGTTGCCTTTTCTTCGGCAAAGAATGGCAATAACAATAATACTTTGAATTCTGATTAAAACCTAGAGGGAGAATCTGAGCAATATTTGATGTGTTTTCCCCCACATTTTTCAGCCAGTTATTACAATGATGTGGCATCAAATAATGGCTTCTGGTCTGGAATCAGAATAGTTCAATCAGCTGGTGTGGAAATTCTATAGTTCACATATTGTATTAAAATATTTAAAAAAAAAAAATTACAGTAAAAGAACTTTTAAATACTGAAGAGTCATTTTGTGACCACATTGCAGGAATGGAATGAGGAATGTACCATGGTTGCAAACTTGTTTCAATGGGCAATTCACCTGTCCTTAAACTAGACAGAGGGATTCCACAAGTACATGATTTATTGTCATGGTATCTGTGGTCATCACCAGCATACAGCCTGACAACTGAACGGCTGTGAATGGCTCACAAACCCGGTGTGTCAGATGACAAAGTGACCCTAAAGTACTTCCAGCTGCCGTAACAGAGATTACTTTGTCATCTTAACACGACAGATGAGTTTGTTCGAACAAAAGGGAGCTTTTTCCCACTGGCATGGACATTCACATGCCGTGTTTTCTCCAAATGCTGAGTGCATTGAATCCAGTCCTTCAACCCAAACCTTTCTTCTGTGTTTTCACAGACTATGATCAAACTCTGTATCCACTGTGACCCAACAGTAACACAATTATGACCCAACAGTAACACAATTCCAACTGGGTACCTGTGAATCAGCCACTGAACTTTGTTTTCCGTTGCCTTTGGCTCTCAAAGTTGTGAACGGTTTTGTTCTGTTTCCAAGAACATAACACTAAAAAGCTTTAAATGTGAGAAGGAAGGAACAAAGGGGTCTGATTCAGGCGAGGTTTGGTAAAGAGAAGGTCCCGTTGCCCATTCAAACTTGTGCGAGCCAGCTGGAATGCGGAGGTAATAGATGCAATGCTGGGACTAAACTTCTGAATGCCGGAATGGACAATCAATTGTGTTTTTATCTTTTGTTGGCATGTTGTCCCGTAGGGATTGTCCTATCTTGTGGATGATCCCCTGTTATCTGTACGAACTTCCACCATGAAGGTACTTCCTTTTAAATTCAATCTGTTTTCTCTGTGGTCTCTGTGACATGTCTGGAGAGTGTTTGCTTCCTTTCTCGTTCCTGGTCTTGTCCTTGGGAGTTTGTGCATGTGGCTCTTTTTGGCTAGCCAGTGCTCTTGTTCCCTGTGAGAGTTGTTAGATGTTCCAAAGAAAACCAATGGCTGCCTTCACCATGGCTGCTTTTTTTTTCCCATCCTTTCTGATGCTGACAGTGGCTGGAAAAAGTACGTTCACTAGAACTATTTGAGTGTTTGTATACACACACATCAAGGGTCCCTTCTTTCAGGACTTCTTGCTCCTTAGCACAAAAACTCTTTAGATTCAGCTTTCTGCATTTCCTTCCCCTATAGACTCCCCACTCTCACCTGCCATGCTTATTTCCACCCAGGTCATAGCACCCCATGAATTGCAGGTATGCTTTGAACCCAACAGCCAACAGAAACAACATCCTGCAATTAAGCTGTATGTCAAGATGGTCATCCCGATACAACACAATCCCATCCCCGGGCGCAAAGAAAAAGGAGCATGAATCTCCTCTTGGGTTTCATAACCATGTGGCAGTGCAGACTTTTTGAAGCCATTTTTGGAACACAGACGCAAAAACGAAAGGCAATTCTGACCATAAATGAACAATCTCAGCCTACGTAAGCAAGGCAGCATGGATAGACTACCATGCTTCCGTCACTGCAACAGCTTCTCTTGTTCCCTGACTGATGCAGTGAGTGAAAGGGTAGAGTCATTCGTTCTTAAGATCTGCCCAGTGCAAATATCATCAGGCACAGAGGCAGAGAGCATCTTACACAGCCAAGGAGCTGACACATCCCCTCAAACTAGCAAAAGGTGCCATTGAAAACCAAACTGCTGTTGGGCCAAAGCTGTTGGTGTCACCTGAGAGTAACGACGCTATTTTTTCCCCCGCCAGAACCACGAGTTCATAGATGAGCAACTGTTCGAGCAGAACTGCATGGAGAGCTCAATGCAAAACTATCCTTCTTCTCGGAGCCCCTCCTTGTCGAGTCATCATGGACTGACCACCTCCTGCTGCTCTCGCCGTAACAAGAAGACCACTCACCTTCCCAACTCCAGCGTGCCAGCCACCCGCCTCCGGAGCATGCAGGAGCTCAGCACCATCCACATCCAGTGCAGCGAGCAGCCCTCGCTCACCACAAGGTACAGTAAGTAGGCTCTTGCTGCCAACTACTGCATGCAGACCTCTGACGTGCATTATCCAAGCAGATGCTCTTGCAGGCCTAGTCTCCAGCCAGGGAGAGGGGTTGAGTGCTGGGAGCATCTTTGTTTCCCTCCTTTGATGATAACCCAAGGAAAGTGGCTCCTAGCAGTTCTAGAACTAGGTCAAAGCTAGACTCTAGAGCAGCTCTTCCCTGGCCAGACTGGACATCGAAGGATGGTTCCAGCTGACACCTGCCTATCAAGTGCTAGTCACACGTGCAGGAGCCAGCGGTGCCCAGCTGTGAGCCACTCCCCACAGCTGGCACAGGACCACTTCGCAGCCCACCTCCCAGGCAGCCTTTACTGGGAGCAGGCAAAGACAAGTGGCTAATCAGCGCCCGTCAGGAAGAGCTGTTTGAGAGCCGGACACACTGACGTGTTCCAGCAGGGACACTCCCTTCCTTGTTTTCCTTGTCCAGGTCTCACAATGGTAAGGGTCAAGCATCACTGGGAAACAAGCAAGGAGGAATTTCACCATGGTGCCTTAGTCACTCTTGCCTAAACACCATTAGTGATCCGGGTGAAGAAGTGTCTCTTCATGGAAAGTTTTGAAAGTTTCATTTTATACATAGCTTGCTGAAAAAAAAAAAATCATTTCTTCATCATATCTTATTACTTCCTAAATCCGCCTCAGCCCATTAAGCTGCCTGTGCACCGGGCTGCTCTTGAACTTACCATTCTTCTCCCTGCTCCTATCAAAGGGATTTAGAAACTGAAACAAAGCTGCCTTCAGGGCAGCAAGCAATTACTTTGTGCCAGGGTGAAGTCAGAAGGGCAGTTCAGGGAATGAATTATGAATGAATAAGCACAAAACAAGTCTCCAGCTATTGCAGTTTCCAGATGACAATAGCTTAAACCAGCGCCTCAAATAGTAATTCAGGGGAATGTCAACTACTCTGCCTCCTTCAGTGGGTGCTAAATCAGACACCTGTGATATTTTAAATGTCAACACTGTTCATTATTTCACTGGCTTACCAAACTGTAAGAATGGAGAGAGAAAAAAAAAAAAAGCTCAAGCTGTTTTTCACATGGAATGCAACTAACTGGGGGTACTGGTTACCACTGGCAGAACCACCCAGTCCCTAAGACTGCCCCACTCTCAGCTTGTGACTGAGGCAACCGGGGAGCAGGATGGGCTCTGCCGTGTTCTCAGGACGCCTGAGCCATCAAGAAACATCCTCTTGGTGAGTCACCCCGAGATAACAACAGCCCCAGCTTCCCAACTGGGAGCTTTCCATTTTCAAAAGGACAGGCCTTGTGTTGAAAATGAACATGTTGGGCTGGTAATAGCAGACCCCTGGAGCTGTGCAGATGCACAGAAATCAACCTATCATTTTCCCCTCTGTAATTAATTATAGGATGCAATTGATGCAGATCTAATAAGAATGCTCCCAGCTGCCAGATCCTTGAAGCAACTGCACAGAGATGAAAGAATAGAAAAGATCAAGGGACAGTGAAGTTGAAAGAGGCATTTGAAATGCAAGGAAGACCACATCTCCTTCTTAGAAAGGACTACCTGTGCTCTGAAAAGACGCAGGACACAGGACAGCGTATTTAGATGTCCTCTTAATTAAACCAGACTTATGCAAGAACGAAATGGAAACAGAACGATTTGCCCTGTGATAAGCTGCATCCTAACCAGGGCACATATTTAAAAAGCTTAGCGTAATCTGGGTAGAAATAAATGATGCCTTGCAGGAACTGGGGGGGGAAACACTTTAAGTGGAGTCTTCTGAATATTTCAGCACCTTTAGCTCAGAGGAATAAGACACCGATTAAGAGCAACTACGGTTCCCATCCCTCCTACTGTCTGCTTTTAAAAAAGCCAAACGCTAAATTTGTTTTCTAGTCGTTCCAGTCTCAACATGAAATCAGATGATGGGCTGAGACCGAACTGCAAAACGGCCCAGATAACGACAGCCATCATCAGCATCCCCACGCCGCCGGCACTCACGCCAGAAGGCGAGAGCAGACCCCCGCCCGGCAGCCCCGGCCACTCCACGAACATTCCCACCACCGCCACGAGCAACATAGTCAAGGTCTCTGCCTTGTAAGACGTCTCATGCACAGAAGGAGGCTGGCAGAGCGGTGCCCCTCTCCCTCCACACCTCCATGTTCCTTTCTTGCTGCAAATTGTGCCTGGATGGACCAACCTGACATTTTGTCATCGAACGAGCAATGGAGACCTAACGAGGCAGCTTTCTTCAGACGCGCATGCTGCGGACTGAGGAAGGATTAGGAAAGGGAGGAAGAGGCTGGTTGAAGGAAAAACCTGCACGGAGAGCGTGTTGTGCCATGGTACAGGGCAAAGAGACCGGCGCAGGGTAAGGGAAAGAATCATCATGGCAACAGGAGAGTCAATAAAGAAAACGGAAATATAACACTGTGTATCGCAGCACCTTTTTAAAGGTTTTTAATGGATAATATTTATTCATGAGGAAATGACTGAAAAGGTGAAAAAAAAAAAAACAATGGATTTTGTGAATTTTTTTTTTCTTCATGGAGCAGAACCTTTAAACCAACCAAAACTTCACATTTTTTTTTTTCTTTTATAGGAAAAGATTTAGACAAAGAAGCCACCTGTCACAGAAATCTCTTTCCATCCCTGTGTGTGTGCGTGCGAGTGTGCGGCAGAACCGCAGCAGAGCAGCACTGAATCACAGAGCGTGTTTCCATGATTGGGGGCACAGTAAGAAATACAAGCGTGTGTCAGCACATACGTGTGCGCGCACGCGCGCACACACACACACACAACCCCCCCCCTCTTTCACCCTGGATGGCATTCTTTATTTAGACAATTTTGTATCCGCCTTTTAAGTCAATACAGTGCAATTGCAAACAGTGTGTTTGTCTGCTAATTATTGTCTGTGAAAACATATTTGTGGGAAAAAAAAAAAAAAAGAAAGAAAAAAAAAAGACAGGCTTTAGTAGAGTTTTAGTCCCTCACGGGTATCTGCTTTCTATTTTTGTTATCACTTACTTGTAAGAGTGTGACTAGACTACCAGTTCTGTATTTTTAAAAAGGAAAAAAAAAAAGGTAGGATTCTTTTTTAATACTGTACACACAAATGGCAAAGAATGAGAAAGCACTGAGCTCAACTGCATCAAGCGTTCATAAGTCTAACAGAGGTTTCTTGTAACGTATGCCCATGCTTTTTCCTTTTCAGTTTCTATATATACGTTTCTTTGCTAGCACTGGACATACAGCCCACTGTAAATAGCAGCCAAATAACGTCTGGATCTATACTCGATAATTATTAACCCCAGAGCCAAATGCCTTGCATGGACAGAGAGGTGTTTGGCTTTTTCACAAGTCATAGGGCTCCCGTTGTCTCATCAATGGCTTCTGGGCTGCACTGATTTTGGGGGTCGACTAGGTTAGCGATTTGAGTCCTCCAGTCCCAGCACAGGATCTAGGGCATGAGTCCAGTTGAGAGGGGAGCAGCTCTGGAGTCTGGAAAATGCTTGACAAGGTGTGGTACAGACAGCATTTTCCTTTTGCAGTTCTACACTTACTTTGGGAAAAGCCACATGCTTCTAGTCCGCCAAAAACTGAAGTGACACTGTCTGGTACTGCCAAGAAGCTGATACTTCCAGCTAAGCTGTGGTCAGTCCTAGCACCTCTGTGAGACCTTTCTAGGAACGACTGAAGGAAATACCTGGTCCTGAAACACAACTGATTTTTGCCCCCGCTGTGAGGAGTAACTTCCTTCTTCCATTCTGCCCTTCTCAAGTCCCCTTTTCATAACGGGTGTGATCCATGAAGGGCAGAGTGAGGAACATCACCACCCACCTTCCTACTTGCCATTCACTGTTTGGCTAATTACTGTGGTCATGCACAAACGCCTCTCCAAGGCCCTGCACACCCCCCGGAATGGCAATGCCCCTACCCCCCAGCAGCTTACAGATAATAAGAAACCATTTCTGAGCAGTGATTTTACCAACTTAAAAGAACTCCGCAAAGCATGTTTGAGGCTGACTCAGCAAAGGGATGACTTTTATTTTTTAACATCCTTCATACTCTATCCTGATGTACTATTTATATACGTCTATACCCGCATACACATATAAATACAGACACGTACATGTATAGATAGATAAATAGACCTACATGCTGACTTACACATACGAGCTAGCAACCTGCTCTGTTAGCATCCTAACCTACTAGTCTCTAGCGCGGGCTCAGACAGCTGATGCATTAACTCAATACCCTCCTTAGACACCGACAACACTCTAGGAATACTCAGGCTATGGCTAAGCCTTCCGTAGCTGCACCAGCTTATCGTCATTTACTCCAGTGCTGTAATATGTTACCCAAAACTATGTTTAGTCCTGTTTTAAATGATTAAAACGCTCTGCCTTTGCTGCTTCCTGTAGGAGGTTATACTGCAGTTAATCTTACCATTATTACGTTTTTTTTCTTGATGTTTTAATTTAATCTTTCCTTTGCTTTAATTTCATTATTCGTCATCATCCGCTCCCCATCTGAACACCCTCACCCTTGTAGACCAGAGGCCTTGCTCTCCACCACTTATCACCTCGCAACCTCATTGACGCTGGCACAGGACGAGGGTTTGACGCTACCGCTCCTTCCACCGGCCAGAGCCCGGGACTCAGCGCGGATTCTCGGTGCTGCCTCTCTTATTCCCGAGGTTCTGCGGAGGGCTCAACAAGCCACTTCAGCCCTCCGCACCCGTTTCTTTCTCTGTCAATAGCAATCACGGCAGCCCTTGTCTGAAGCGCCATTGGTGCGTTAATTGCTATCAATCAAAACGCTTTGGGGGAAAAAAAAAAACCACCAGAAGTAAGGAGGACAGCCAGGCCTTGGGGTTTCTGGCCGGCTGCTGGGGCTCACATTGCCCAGGCAGCCACAGCCTTTGTTCTCTTCCACAGAAGAGGAATCGTTGTTATCCTTGCTCAAAAACACGCAGCTTGCCTCTTCTACCATTAACCCGGCAGGTGCTGCCCCACGCAGTCACGCCTCAGCGCGGACTTTCAGAGGATAAAGACAGGCAAAATTAAGGAAGTCTGAGCCTAGAGGAACAGGGCTAAAAATATTTTCAGTGGAGGTATTAGCTTTATACGCTGATTTGAAGTAGACCGAGTAACGCTTCCAAAAGCACTTGAAAATAAGCCAGTACCAAACCCCCCTGGACTGCCCGGAGCAGCTACGTCCTGGTTACGGGCGCACTGTGCACTTACTGAACGAGCGAAGCCAAGGAGCCACGGCCATCGCAGCCCCGCTTGGCCGGGCGCAGCACAGCCTCCGTCACGCCAACCGCGGGGCAGAGGGGAAGCGCTTGCGCACGAGCACGCGGGAACTGCCGCTTACTCCTGCCACGAAGGGAGGCAATTGGCTTTATAAACCGCAAGGCTCCTTGTAGTCCTTAAAGAGCAACCTATAAACCATTGCTTGAGCTAGGGCCGAGTCACTCCTGAAAATTCCTGGGCTGGAACTTCAGCTGGAGGGATCTGGACCATCCTCTCCGGCAGCCCCCAGTACTGCCCTGTTTGACCAGCATCCCCCTCCCCAGGGCCACACACACTGACACGGAGACACGAACCAGCACGTACCCCTGCGATCCTCGTCATTCCTGAGGCACACGGAAGGGGCTTCTTCAGCTGGGGGCTGCCTCTGGGAGGAGAAGCATCCAGGACCATGGGTAGGTTCTAGTCCTGACACCTTCCTGAAAGGCAGGCGGTACAAAACAGCCTGATTAACGAGGCTCAACAAAGCGTCAAGAGTCTGCTGGCAGTTCCTTCAAAAGCCTTCCCCCGCCCCCCAGTTCCTTACGAATTTTTATAATTTTAGAAAAGTTCATTGAAAAAAAAAAAAGATTAAATGGATTGTTTGTACCAAAAGCAAGTGGAAGGGGATTATTTTTTCAGTCTTTCATAAAGCAATATTAAAAATATCAAAGGAGCAACACTTTTTTCTGAGCATTTCGTTTCCTTTCTAAAGCCTTTTCTGAAGGAGAAATATTTTCACAGATCTTCAGCATATTCTATTAATAGATTTACTCTCTTCTCACCTGGCATTGGGCTGCTAATAGAAGGAATCACACCCAACTGGCAAAGAATAATGAGAAAGAATACCTTTCACACCCAGGCTTCGGCTTCCATCCACTTTTTTTATAAAATCCACCTTTTCCTTTCATTTCATTTAAAAATCTTAAGGACACCCATAAAGAAGAGGCCACAGACAGCACGTATCAATACATAAAAATCAAAGAGTTTTAAAAGTAACCCATCCTTCACTGCAGTCTGTTGCATTGCTTTCTCTAGACTAGATTTAAAATTCCCCAAGGAAGCGAGTCCCACCGCTTCCCTGGAGAGCTCACAGCAGACCTCAGCATCAAGGATTTTTCCCCTGCTGCTCAGCCATAATTCTTTCCTTATTTTCCCCTCTTGCTGCCATTATACTCCCTCATCCCATCTTAAACTACTCGCCAGATTGTAAGTCAGCTGCCTACAAGCGCACGAGGAATACAAAGCTTTCCACAGCAAATTCTTATCCCGGAGACTACCTTTGCCTGTCAAACAATTGTCATTGTTAACAGGGAACTGAGGAAAGGCAGCGGTACCCACGGCGTTAGCGTGGAACGAAGGTACCGGGGATTTCAAAACGCATCTGCTCAGAGCTGGCCAGAAATGCTAAATTGGACTCAGTGGCGCTGGCTCAGCCAGAAGCAGGGTGACATCCTCGTACTGCAAAGCAGCACCTACCGCTCGAGTCCAGACAGCTTAAGGTGTGTGCCTGAAAATCAGACACCAGCTGAAGAAAGCAGTGTTGCCTCAAATATTTCCCTTTTTTTTCAGTAAAGAAGTTGTACACGTGTTGTATCTTACTTGTATTATAAAGCTAATTTGGTAAATTAAAAATCATTTTTAATTTACGGGTGGCAGCATCCCTTGGATCCTGTAATATCTCTCCTATGTTGGACTATAGTAGAATTAAAGTCAGCATTTATGGATTGCTTGCGAGTATCAGCAGCTTTGAACTGAAGACTTTATTCTGCTTTTGAAGTTAGGTGAATAATACACCTTGGCCACATAACCTACTAAGTACATCTTAATTGATTTTTTTTTAAATCACTTAATTTTCTCCAACGCTTTAAGCAACTGCACTAGAGAGATGACTCGAGAGCTCAAGTGTTTAGGCTTCACATTTAATGACGCCAAAAGCTCTCCATAATGGTTTTCTCTTTCTAAAACATTAAGAGCAGTCAGAAGGGCGCCTGCACGTTGCTTAGGAGTAGGAGACTCAGCATCAGGAACCTGTGTTCTACCCCCGATTGTCTTGATGAATCACTAAGTGACCTCGAAGAAGTCATTTCACCTCTCTTTGCCAATTATACAAGCCGGGTAGAATTTAACACCTTCTCTTTCACTAAGCGAAGCTCAGTTCATGAGCACCTACAGCCCACCACGGGGGATGCTGGAGAACACCCACCAGGAGGGTACTGCTACTTACGGTCAGGACGCAAAAGCTGTGCCAGAAAAAGCTTCAGGTGGAACAGTCAAAAGACCAGGTGGCAAAGAGCTTGTGAAAATTCCTTCTTGGGTTTTTGTTCCCAGTCAGTAGTTGATTACTTTGTGTGTATTTGTGTGCACGTGTTTCTTTTCACTCGGTTAAACTAGTGCTAGTCACAGACGTCACAGCGCTGTCTGGGTGAGAAGGTAACCACCAGACCCAATGCTCTTCTCCCTTCTGTTGCAAGTGCGACGGGGGGCTCCCCGTGGCTCCTTGGACCAATGAAGTATCTTACAAAACGCGTGTGATGGTATATTTTTGATAAATCAGTAAGGCAT